>JASCZW010015126.1:0-21261 GCA_034211315.2 Aedes japonicus | reverse complement strand
TACATAAATGATATCGTTGTTACAGTTAAGTAAAAAAAAATTGTTTTTATAAAAAGTTAGTAGATTTCCCGTAGAATACGCTCCTGAAACCCTTTTTTTCTGGAATTCGAACTCGAGTGTTTCTTTTCATACGTTTTTCGAAGACGCCTTTTTTCGCGCGCAGCAGGTATAAGAGACGCTTGACCAAAGAAAACCTATTTTCAACGCGTTTTTCTAAAAACAGCATTTTCGGAGTGTAATGCCGGTGATAACCTCGAAAACTGATTATTCGAACAGCTGGAAACTTATAGGATTTCTTTATTGTAATATTACTTTCTATGAATTATAAATTGATCGAAGTATTTTTATAATTTACGCTTTAAAAGAGTGCAGTTTTGGTTTTTTTCAATTCAGATGTCCACTAACTGTAAATGTAATTAATGTATTTTTTTTGGTTAGAAGGTTTTAGATCCCAACAGCGACCAGGGAGAAGCTGCTGTCGGCACAATAAAATACAACGGCTTTCCAACGCACTCTTACTGCCGCCATTTTTATTGACAAACATTAGAAAAGAAAAAAAAATTGTATACTACATGCATACACTTATAATTGTAAAAAGTTTCGATTGATTTGGTAAACTTCTCCTTGATTTTTTTTCAAAAAATGAGTTTTTCTCGTTCTAGTGTATATCCCCCTTAACAAACCAGCTCGCAGCCAAAACGGACACTAAAACAGAACCGAATGGCCAAAACACTCACTCAGAAATTATTACAAGGTACGCGATGCATACTGATAGATAAAGATACTTATGCAAAGATGGACTTTGGGTAGCCTCCCGGAGCAAGAGTTTTATGTACCACGACTCGAGGAAGATGTCGCAATACAGTTTAAAATCGTTTCTGCTGATAGTTCACTAGAAAAGTTTTCATCAAACTAGCGATTTGAGGCTGCAAAAACGGAATCCAGTTCTTTCGTTGCAAATGTCTATACACTCGAAGCTCTACACAAAGGCAGTTCCTGCAAAAAAAAAAACGCATTCTAACATTCATCAAAGCACACAAACGTTCTGTAACGTTTTGGTCATATTTTGTTTTTGATTCTTTGTCGCTAACACCCCGAATTCACACAACAGCCTATACTACGTGATATGAGGCTATCTTGATATCAGCCTCTATACATCTAGTTTTCACCTAATCCGATCATGTGCATGGTATTTGATAACAAGATACTCCATGTCACGTATTATAGGTTGTAATGTGAACGGGGCCTAAAGCTTTGACGCAACAAAAAGCAAAACACGTCAGTTTTACAACGCAGCTTACTGCGATCCTCATTTGCGTTTGAGACTAAGTTGGCTGCACGTATAAAGCTCAAAACTCTACCGAGCATTCATTTATCAATATTTTGATCGAAAATTGCTGAACGACGAAAAATCATAAACGGGTAAGTCTGCACTCGGAACAACCCATAACACTATCTAACCTCTGACGCGCGAAGCCTGGCACGTGGTCACCATTCAAAGGATCTCAATTAGTACCTTCTGTCTCTATCTCCATCTTGATGCCACAGCCCCGCCCTCAGCGGTTTCCAATTCCACTGCAAAACCAAACAAGACCTTCTGCGAACAAGCGAACTCGGATCTCTCTCCCCGCTGGAAATAGGATCCTATCTTCATCAATAAAAACGGCACACGAGCCAAAATTTATCTTCCGAAAACCCTTTCCCCTTTTCCATCATCAACACCGGAGAAATTGGAAACGAATGACGAAAAGTTTATTTATTTTCTTTCCTCAAATCGAAAGCGCACTTCCAAGCCCCCTCTTGAAAGCAGTCTTCGTCAATGATTTTCAACTTTTTTTTCTCTCTCCAGATTTTGGTTGCATGGCAATTGTTTTTGTATCCGAATAACGAGAACCTCACTGCTTCGCTAATGATTGGGCTTTTTTTTTGTTGTTGTTACTTCGACAGGATGCTGCAGATGATGGTTGGTCATTTCTTCCGAGACTCGAGATCCGGGTGAAGACGTCTCTTGTGAAAATAAACAGAACACAAAAGTCAACGAGCCGAGAACCGATGCGAAAGTTCCTGATGTGCGTCCAGACGGGACCGAGAAAGCGGTTTGTGGAAGAATTAGTCGAAAGATAAACAAACGATGCAACTTCGCATGCAACATGGGTGAAGAGGATTTCTGCGAATCGGTTGTCCGGAGAAAGGATTCGGAAGAATCCTGGGCAACGTCAATGGTGTTAACGATTTGTCTTGTCTGGGCTGTTGTTTAGTGCCCTCCCAGTGATGCTGCTGCTGCTGAATGAAGTTGATTAATGAAGTCTGGTGAAATGCGCCTGTTTATGTGATCTGGTTGAAAGACAATTTGTCAAATTTTACTAATCGATTCGGGAACATCTTGTGGCGTACAGCTTCCATTTGTAGCATCTGTTGGTTTCATTAGGAAAAGGTCTCATGAATATAGCTTAGAAGCTATAGATCAGATAATAGATTTACATAGAAGATATGTTATCCACCGGTCAGTAGAGATATATTGGAAGCAGTTTAGATGTCAGCTTCTTATTTAATATTTTAGGAGGCAGATATGATCCAGCAGTGTAAGGGGTGAGGCAATTCAGTAACGTTGTTCCGAATTCTTGGAATATCATGTATAGTTAAGCGCAGCTCGAATTTCGGTATAACATGTAAATCAAAAATAAAATTAAAGTTTTACAACTATCAGAGACAGCTTTTCACATCTAAAATATCCTTGGACTAGTTAATTAAGCTATAAACAGGGTGGCCACACAATCTTAATATAAAAATTCCCGCATTTTTTCCCGACTGTTGAGATGAGTTAATATAAATTACTCGTAGCTAAATCTCTGAGCTCCCAAACTTTTTCCAGTTTGATTTACCGCCAGACACTTTCCATTTATTTAAAATACGCCTTTTAGTGCGACAGGATGAGCCAATTTTCAACAAATGTTGTCAAACTTGGTTCTAGCCAAAATTTGTTCAAACCATTTTCTTTTCTCTGGAATCCTGACAACAACGTCAGACGGCATTGAGCACAGCTGCCCAAATTCTTCTTTCACCATGTGTTTAACACCCTTACAAACTGCAATTCGCCACCACGTGAAAGATATGTTCATTTCTGGCCCCACTTGTTACAGCCGTGTAATCAGATCTTCTAAGGAGCATCTTCAACGGTGGTTCAAATCGTGGATTGGATTTATTTGTTTAGACCAAACGCAAAAACATCGCTGCATCGCGTGGTGCTTGTAAATTTTGTTTAATACCGGATCTATTTTGCATCATTTCAGAACTTATATAGCTTCTAAGTTTCTTACTGAATCACTCTTTAAAAATTTAATTTAATGAACTTCGGAATATATATGAAGATTGGGTGGAAATATCTATAATGAACATTCCAGAAGTTGATTAAACTTCTTGACAGTTGAATAATATAATTGGAAGTTTCCAGATAATCGCATGAAGTTTGCTCGCTGTCTTACGAGAAGAGAAATGGTGGAACTTTAGAGAAGTTCATTGAATTGCAGAAAAATTATTAACGTATCTGAAAACTTAGCTGAACTTCTATAAAATGTTTGCTGATCATCCATGGAATAGGAACAACTTTCTGGAAATGACGGGAACTTAGAAAATAAGATTTCGCTTCCCAGAAGTTGTTTTAACTTCCAGCAGGTACATATTCTGTGATAAAAACAGAATATCACACATATTTAAATAACTTACGAGAAATTGAAAAACAAATCTTGGAAGCCGTGGAATTTATGTGGAATAGTTAGCATTTCCGAGATATTGTTAAACCGTACAAGAACTTTTTATGATCTCCAAGATTGTGAATAGGTGGAAATTTTATGAAATTGATTAAAAAATAGTTGGTTTCTTTATTCTCGTTTTGGTTGGGTTCGAAGAAATTATCGAGTAGTAAGAAGTTTAAGTTCTTCTTAAAAGCTTAAACACCCTGAAGTTTTGGGATGTTTTGGGAACGATTGGAAAGTTTCTCGATCACCTTGAAAGATCCTGAAGTTCTAGGAAGCTCCCCAAACTTATGGAAAAATACTTTGAATGTTTCCTAAACTTTTTCGAATGCTCAAAAAATCCAGTTTCTGTATATCTGGGACGATTTTCTGAAATTCTGGAAAGTTCCCCGATCTTGGGGAAAGTTTTCTGAAATTCTTGGAAGATCGCTGGACTACTGAGAAATTTCCTGAATTGCTGAATCCCTGAGCATCCGGGAGTTTTTCGAGCTTCTGGAAAGTTTCCTGAACTTCTGGGAGGAAATTTTCTAAATTTCTGAACGTTTCTAAACGTCTAAGATGTTTGCTGACCTTTTGGAAAGTTTCCTGATCTTTGGGGGTTCATGATCTTTGTGAGCATTTCTGAAGTTCTGAAAAGTATTTGAATTCAGAAGAAACCTTGAACTTCAAGGAAGTTTACTTGAACTCCTACATGTTCGCTGAACTTCTAAGAAGTATATGTCTATATGTCTAGTAAGTTTCATGAAATTCTAGGAAGCTCACTATAACCTCTAGAAAGATCCGCAAACTGTTGAAAAGCTTCATGAATTTCTTGACTGTTCTCTTTTGGAAGTTCTCTTATTTTCTGTAAAGTTCCTTGAATTTTTGAGAAGTTCCTGAACATCTTGAGAATTCTATGAACTTCTGAAAATAATACTGATAAGTTTTGGAAACTTCTAGGAAGCCCCCTGAATCTCTGGATAGTTACCTGAACTTCTGTGAAGAACCCTTTACTTTTGGAAACTTCCCTGAGCTCATGGTAAGCTCTTTGAATTTGTGGACAATTCCCTGAATTTCTAGGAAACAATCTGAATTTTCAGGAAAGTTGTCTGAACTTCTAGGAAGAACCCTTAATTTGTGAAAAGTTCCCTGATTTTATGGTATGTTCCTTTGACATCAGGGAGAATAAACTTCGGGAAAGTCTAAGTCAAATCTAAAAAGTATACCGAGCTTCTGATAAGTTCCCTGAGTTTCTAAGTGCACTGAATTTACAAGATTTTTTTCGAATTTTTGGGAGATAATTTTTGTCCATCAGTTTCTTAACCTTTTCCGATATTGGGACCGTAAATACTGCGGGCCGTAAGTCTTAAGGACAGATTTGCAAAAATTCCTCAGGGTCACCAACCCCCAAGTTTTCGTCGAGAGAACTAGCTGAGGACATACGCCAACATCCGTTAGACTGCAGTGCACCTATGTAACACTAAGGCCAACATACCCAGGTGCATCGCAACAGCCGGAAAAAGTCATCAGTTGACTGTAGTTGTCGCATAATGTCTAGGATCATATCCCTTGGCATGTTGAAATGTCGCAGAAAGTGCTTCTTGTTATAGGTTGGCGTGGCGCTATCTATCATTATCATCACTATCTAATATTATTTAAATGAGATGCATGCATTCACACACTCACCACCACCCAAACCAATCCATGGTAAAAAGTTTGCGAAAAATTCTCGATCTCTGAAAAACAAAACTTCTGATCTCAGGATATTGTAAGATTGACAAGATGATAGGTGTTAATGGGTTTAACAACAAGAAATACTACACCGGTGCGGGGAACGCAATGTTGGTCTGTTTTAGCTGGTTATTTTTAAGTTTGCTGATGCAAATCAACTATAAAGATGTTAAAATAGACCACCGCTGAAGATGCTATAAGCGGTACGTTTTGAACAGGCTGAACAATGAGATCGGTGGACCGAGTAAATGACAAAAAAGCTCAAATCATTTGAAAAAGGTGTGAGTATGGTTCCTTCCATATGACAAAAAATCCCGATGACTTTTGAAATTCCCGCCTTTTTCCCACATTTCCCGATTTTCCCGAGTCTGTGGCCACCCTGTATAAAGTGCTTCATAGCACAAGCATCTACAGTTCAAATTTCCATATCCCAATCAAAAGAAGACTCACAAAGTTAATGGTAGAAGTCTTCCTCGACCCTCTAAAATAACGCTCTTGCCTGAAATATTAACCTTCCGAAAATAATGCATGAATTCGAGTTGGCCTTCCCTGCGCACCATGTGACGGAACAGTTATTCTCGAACGCAAAATGACAACCGAACGAACGGTAGTAATAAGTGCTAACCCTTTTTCCCTACTCACCCGCTCGCTCAATAGACTTCAACCTTTCACTACTGGTCCTAATCCCAGATCACTGCAATCTGTCACCCCCTTTTTCCCGGCTTTCAATTTCATCTTCTTGACTGCTCGCCTCTATTTACCAACCGTACGGTGGAAGCTGGATGCGGATGGCTGCTGTTTATTTATTCAAAGCGCATGTGCAGGCAATCGAAACGGGGAAAAAAAATAAGGTTGACCTTTATTAGTTTTGAGCCTTTCACAATGGAGCGTCAAGGGCGTTGCAAATCAACGCCTAATGTGGTGTTAGAGAATGACAAAAAAAACGAGAATAATAGGACCAGTGCTTTTTGATTGATTCCGGCTTGATTGAGGAAGCCAAAAAAAGGTGCTTCGGAAGGTGAGAAATGTACAGTTAGACTTTGTTTTCAACTGAATTCGACACAGCAAAAAAAAAGTTTGTTAAACTTTCGGGAAAACATGATTAAAGGTTAGTTAAAAATACGTGCTAACATAGGTAAATTTGAAAACTTCTCGTCCTGTTTAAGTATAAAAATTTACCAAATTTATATTTAGGTCACCACTCACATTCTCAAAAAGAATATTCTCGACGCTCGTCGGCTACCCTCTCATTGAAGTCTCTTTGCAGCAGCAACCCACAAACGGGTCATAGCGGTGACTTCAATGCTGCGTACGTGACGAACCTCAACAGGGGCGCTGCCTTCGAATTGCATAACAGAGCTTCACTGTTATTGTGGCTTGACCATTTTGCACCCGCATAATACAGATAATTACATTACTCGTTCGAAAGTTGCAACGTTAGACCGCTAACCGGTCCTGGCGGAATTGCATCAAATATATTACCCATTCACCCGTCGAGAACTTGTTTCGAAAGAAGTTTGCCATGTTGCAATCGCCAGACACAAACAAACAGTTGGGACAAGTCGGAAGTCGAGGTGCCACAAATATTTACCGTCTACATATTCGGTTCGTCTACAAAGCGATGCCGTCAATGGCCAGTCACCTGTGTCACTTCTGGCGGCTCTAGGTCCAAGATAACTGCTGTACGTTCGGCTCGGGTTTGGGCCACCTACTACGTGTATGGATTTCGGGTTTTTTCCTCTCATCGACTTCATGGCTCATTACACAATTTCCGGAAGAGTGTTCGGTTATGATTGATGATCGATCGTTTTTTGTAAATAAATATCAATTGACGGCGATTCCGGTGTGGGCTACCGGTTTTCCACAATGCATGATAATGTTGTTTCTCACGGAAGCATCCATCAGTGGTCGTTAGTTACACATCCGATATGGATGAAGTCCAAGCAAATTTACCGACAAGTATTATTTATGCTAATGCAAAAAGGACATCTCCGTCATCCTTGGTTTGCTTTTCATAATCTGATTATAGGACCAACGCAACTTTGCTGATAGCTTTGCAGAAAAGGGCCTGCAAATTTGCATTTATCGGATTTAGATTTGCCAAGCTAAGATAACTACCACCGGGCAGGTAGACGGAGGCTGAACCCAAACTTTTCAAACTTCATGCGGTAATCCATTTCATTCATATATGACGGTATAGTAGCGAGAGCTGGTGTATTATGTCAAATTTATGAGCATACCTGCGAGGACGATGCTCGAAGCGTGGTAGGAAGCTTATGTAAATTCGATGGGGCAAATTTTCGTAGATTTTTCGGCTGGTCGGGCAATTTGATAAATTCCGCCCATAACAAAATTGTTCGTCTACCTGGATAGTTCTTGAAAGTTCCAAAGTTATTAACTTTACTTATGTAAATTTTGGAATTATAAAACAGTTTCAATTACAAAATAAGGATTCTTTCCCTGCCCAAATCGTTGGTCTGCCATTAGAGCCCGACGAACTAGGACTCTTGGGAGTGAAGACAGACTTCCCAACGTGAGCCCTGGATTAAAACAAGGCTTTGAAGCTTGTGAATATGTCGGAGAAGCCATTAGTTATGGTGGTTGATCTCATAGTCTCCAAAGAGTTCCCGAATAATCTTCCTCTTCTAACTAGCTTTGACGCTCATTTCAACGGTCTTTCACCTACTCTCAGCTTAGTATTCCAGGAGCACTTCCACAGTTATTGATTGAGAGCTTTCTATGCCAACACTAATGCATGAATTTGTATATTGTATGGTAAACACAATGATACTCGCAAAGAACAAAACAGACGCGTAATGTTTCCTCTTTCTCAATTGCAAGCAAAAGCAATCCTAAACATTGAAATTGTTTGCAATGTGCAAAATTTTGAATGACTCGAAATATGATAATATTAGCATCGCGGTTCCGGATTCAGCCTGGGTGGAAAAGTTTCTTGATTCATATTAATCCAAAGACAAAGTTTTGTAAAATCATTAAATTGAACGATTTGGACACTTTTACAGAGGAATTCTGATCGCGTATAGCCAATCATGAAGTTTGATATGTCGCAAGCCAGGTTTTGGTAACAATTTGAATATGGTCTCTTTCCCGGAGGAATTCGAATTCCACGGGGTCTCCCTAGGTGTCCAGTATGATTAGGAATCCTCGGAATGTCCTTCAAAGACCTATTTTTGCAAAATCATAAAGTTTGATATGTCGCAAGCCTGGTTTTGAAAAAGATTTGAATATGGCCAATTTCCCGGAGGAGCTCGGATCCCGCAGGGCCTCCCCAAGTGGCCAGTATGTTCAGAAATTCTCAAAACGTCTTCTCATTACCTAGTTTTGCAAAATCCTGAAGTTTGATGTGTCGCAAGCCAGGTTTTGGCAACGATTTGAATACGGCAACATTTCCGGAGGAACTCAGATCCTGCAGGGCCTCTTTTAGTGGCCAGTATGGTCAGAAATCCTCATAATATCTTCTGATGACCTAGTTTTGTAAAATCATGAAATTTGATATGCCGCATTTCAGGTTTGTTACTAAAAATATGTTGCCCACCATCCCTGGACAGGTACTTACCCCAGTACTCCCACCTTGGAATCCGAAACTACGGAAATTTTCGGAATAACCAGTGCAGATCTACAAACTAGGATAATTTTGTGGTCTATTGCAAAAATTGCATCAAAATCCGATGGCTAACGATGGAGTATCATCAATTTTAAATTTTAAATTTTCTGTCTCAGAGGGGTTTGGGACGTACGTGTGTCTATCCATAGATTAAACTGAATGAGCAGATCAAGTAGATGAGCCCGGTATTAAAGTGACGCCAATCACAAACAGTGCGGAATTGATAGTACGAGAATATTTTAAAGGACAAAGTTGCGCTCAAGGCTATCAGTTAAAGATCATCATATCATCAAGAATAGGCTAAAATGGGCAAAAAATCGCATCCAATGGACGACTGGAAACGAGTTATTTGCTCTCAGATGAGACCAAAATAGTGCTATTCGAGTCTGATGGTATGACAAGGACATGGAGACGACCAGAAGAGAGCCTGAAAGAGCAGTGTTTAAGACCTATAGTCAAGCATGGCGGGTTTTGTGCGTGGCAACTCGAATTATAACTTTCTTTAAATTTTTAGCAAGCGTCATTGTTTGGAGTTCAATGGCATTGTCGGGCCCAGGAGAGCTCGAATACATTGATTTAATTGTGACAAAGGAAGTTTATTTAAAGTTATCCGGGGACCGAATATCACCAGGTCAACCGAAACAAACTGCGTGCTACTGCACCTACGTATAAAATTGGGAATGAAATTGCTAGTGATGTAGGTAATAATACCGAGTACTACGTCTACATCCCATCTCGAGATGTGGAGATAGATGGTGTGGTTTCTGCAACGAGCCTAATGTATGAAGATTAATTCGTCATTTGTGCGGCTCATACATGTGTAACACTTTGCGGAGCCAATATTCGATATTGTTATTTACAATGATTTGCTTTTCGATGTTAGTAAAAGTGTGGTGCCAATTACTCGTGGCTGGCTCGAGCTTAATGCGTCACTTCGAAGGGGCTAGACAGGTAAATTATTGAAGTATACATTTGCTGCTCATGGCTGTTACTGCCCTGAAGACCTCGGTCCCTATAACCCCTTTCAGAATCTAGGCGCAGGATAGTGTAAATGGGACACATTGGCAGGAAATTTCCTGGAGTGGGGTGTGTGATGACTCTTAGGTCAGACAAACAAAGGAATTCGTAAATCACTTGCATGTAGAGAAAATCTCGCATTCCAAATACTTCTCTTACCTCGCTGAAGGGTTGTCTACCTCGGGTCACTAGGGTATCAGGCAGTGGTCTGTAGGCATAATTATCCGGGCAATACCAAACGTATCGATGTCATCATAACCGGTTCCGCACCTATATATATTGCTTTCGACAAGATTAATTCTGTAGAAATGGGCATACAGGAAGTAGTGGAAGCAGGGCCCACCTTTGCTGGAGAGTCCACCATCCCATTGCTTGGAATTGAGCAATGTGAGGGTACTCATACTAAGGTAATCCTAAATTATTTTTCGACCAACGAACACATCTGCTCCCTAATTGTTGTGTTTCGAAAGAACTGAGACTATCCGTGAAGAAGAAATAAGGGTCTATAGACATGTCAGAAATCATCTGCAATGCGAAATTGATTGCTATTGAAGTTTCTAGAACGCAGAAGAGTATTCATTGTAGACACCGAAACCAGTGGATCCATCAATACGCGACACATCAGTGAAAATTCTTCTATTGCAATTGACATGTTGGTACTTTCTAATAAAAATATGGGTAATTGAAATAGGTCGAGATTGATCTGGAACAGTATTCTAGATGAGAGCTCCCAGAAGCGGTTCTGTAAGGGTTTTACTCATGCCAGAACCTTCAGGCTCATATTATGCGTTGAGTGCATATAGGCAAGGGCTATACGTAAACAACGATATTGAATGCGTTCCAATTTAATGAGGTAGCTGTTTCTTGCCGAAAGGAAGAAAAAAGAACCAGATTCGAGAACTGAGCCAATTAGTTATTTCATAAAGATTAATGAGGTTTTCCGCGTGATGTCAAGGGAATCGATCTCAGAAAATTGATCCTTTATCGACGTTTCTGTTACGCAATGTGAGTACTCCAAGTGCATTTTGACTCAAACATTACTCCAAGGTATTTGAAGGTCAAAGATTGGGTAATGTCTCTTCCCAATAGCTTGAGACGCAGTTGGGCTGAGAACTGCTTTCTAGTCAACACTACCCTTTCGGTTTTTTTGCGGTGAAAACTCGATCCCCAAATTTCTGAACGAGATGGACATATTTCTAGGGAATTTTGCAATGGTCTTTGCAAGATTTCCGCACCATACTGCCTGGTACCAACACTTTCAAAATATTCGATAATTTTAACCTTCACAGCCAAAGTTGAGGTTTTGTTTGGAATCGCGCGCGATATCAAACAAAAACCCTCAATCGCTCATGAAACATTTTAAGGCGAGTTCTCGCACTTAAAAACTTGATAAAAACAACTAACTCTTGCTACTTCACACCGAGTCCGTGCTTTAGAAGTCACTATGAATAGTTTTCCTTTCTAAAGTGTAGCACTTAAAATGTAACGCCAGAACTCGAGCGTCATTGACAGTTCAACACCAGTCGTTTTAACCAAAGGTGAACCAGAATGCTATTTTGAGTTTTTTTCTCCGGTGCACAGCCAGGAATTTTACACTGCGGAAAAAAAAATTCTAAGTGGAGTTACTAAGCCTATGAGTGAGTCCCTTTTTTTTACGAAATAGAGTCGTAATCCTATACAAACATTTTGAATGAGTCAAATATTTTACAAAATTATTTGCACAATAAGCTACATCGCAATACCGTATAAAGTTTTAAAACATTGTTTAATTTCATGTTTTTTAATTATTTTTTAAATTGTTTGCTTAATGGGCAATGACATATATCAATCGAAATCTGATCGAAAATCCCCTCGAAATTCCGAGGGGAATTTGGATTTGCTCCAATCGAGCAGCATTCGCTAACTTGGCTTAGATTTTTTTGTTAAATGGACTTTCTGGGACTTGCCAATTTTTGAGTTGGGGGAGTGCATTAAATATTACTTAAATGATTTGAATTCAACTGCTGGGATATTCATGGCAAAAGTATTGAAACATTGAAGTATTGAAACATACAACGTACATCATCGTTGGAGTACCGCTGGCTTACATTATATGTTGATATGATTGACCATCTGGAGACCATTATCCTTATTGCGTTATAGATTGTTGAAAGACGTGCAACCGCTAGAATTCAAAGTCAATTATTAATGATATTTCTGTTTTTTTGACCGCCGCGCAAAAAATCTCCAGCTGATTGAAGCTGCGTTTCAATTTATTCGCTATCTTTTCAAATTGTTGACGATTAGCCAACATTAAACAATAACTTGTTATAAAAGAGGATTATGTCTGCGGCAGGGAAATCGGCAACACGGCAGTAACCAGCGGGCTGCGTTACATCATTTAATACTAACCGACTGCGCGACAATGCCGCTTTCCATAGCAACAACGAACTGAACCATCGCCTGTTTGGCTACAGGCTGCTCGCCAATGCGCCGCTTCACAGTAAGCTTGCTGACTGCCAGCAACGCAAGCTTGCACTTGACTTAATCCACTACGTACAGCTTCACGGAAGCACAGACTGTGTACACATGGACAGTCAGCGGTGTTGCAGTTTAACCAGACTCAACTCCTAATATTTCGTTTGTTGGTTGTCCAATCCAGTCGTGTCCACTTGCTTGTAACCATATCCGCGACGGTTAAAGCTACAAAGCACGTAGTATCCCAGTGCGTCGTAATGTAAATTTGGATGAGCGCAAGATGAACCTCAAATCGAACAAACTACTTTTAGATAGGCAAAATTCATGTTGTTCGTCCCTGAAAAGGACGGATTTGCGAGGATTGACGGGGGAGAACATGGTTCCACCTGGAACTTGGGCTTTTCTACTCGGTCTTCCTTGTACAGCAGGATAGCCTGAAAAACACATCACGTTGTATGAAACGTTCACAAGACCGGAAAAGCTTCATCAGCTCTGCGTCGTTGCGGATGGCCAGCTGCATGTGACGTGGTACTTTGATTTTGGTCTACGCGTTATCGCAGGCTGGTATTTTCTGCCGTCTGAGCACTTCAGCGCGAAATACCAGGTATTCCATCGCCGCAGCGAAGTAGACTTGGGGGCTCCGGCACCAACGCACCTCGGTAGAGACCTTCCGCAGCAGACAGGTGAATGCGAACGAGTGGGAGCTGCAATCCGGTATTGTTGACGGTGCGTAGCCGAGCACTGACTCAACATCTTTTTGAGATCGGCTGAAAGATTGGCAGCGAAAATTTCAACGTGTCTCCTTTAAATAGCTTTTCCTGATGGCGTAGGACACGTTCCTTGCCCTGAAGGCGAAGTCTGTGCTAACAGGAAGTACTGTGTATTCGGTAAATTTACTCTGAAAAATCGGCATTATAAGACATCACCTTATATTTACGTTAATTTCAAATAGTTGAATGTTAAAAATCATCGTTTTTAATATTTAAATCGAAGCGTAGAAAATGTTCCGATCGATTGGTGCAAACATTTTGAAAATCAATCGAGGAATGACTTAGTTTATTAACGTTCCAAAACCTATATATTTTTTCGTGACGCTCCAAATTTTCGCAATTCGAACGTGTACCCCAGTATTGAAAACACAGACGTAGTGCTAACACTTTCAAAATATTCGATAATGTTAACCTTCACAGCCAAAGTTGAGGGTTTTTGCTTGGAATCGGGCGCGGTATCCATGGCAAAACATTTTAAGGCGAGTTCTCGTACTTAAAAACTTGATAAAAACAACTAACATTAGCTACTACATTCATTCAATAAGTAAGCCACTTTTACTTAATTTCCATTAGGGTGGTCCTTTTTGATACAAAAAAAAATTGAATGGAATATAGAAGATAATAGTATTGAAACATCTCTTTAATAATCATAAGCCACTGTCAGCATGTAATATGTGATATTTCGTTAAGGCCCACTTATTTTCCATAAGAGTGGATCCTTTTGTCGATTTGAATGGGATATTGAAAGTTGCATTTGCAGAATGTGAATGAGATAATGAAAGCAATTTTATTTCAACACCGCTTTCATAATTGTAGGCCATTTTCTACATAATTGTTCATGATATTTCATTAGGGTTGGCTCACTTTTATTCCATTAGGGTGGTCCTTTGAAAAATAATTGAGAATTAGAATGGAATACTGACGACAATAGTATTTACACATCTCCAACATTTAATATGTGATATTTCATATGTGATATTTAATTAGGCCGATTTCCTAATTTAGCATCAGGGTGACCCTTTAAGTTGGAAATTTGAAATAAAACTTGGCAGATTTTTTTCGCTGAGCAGTCGAGAAGATTTCGGAGCATGATGGTGGTGAAGCCTGGGCGGCAACTTTGCGAAGAAAGTCCCCTTACCATTAGTGAGAAAGCGATGTAAAAGCCACTGTTCTTTTCATACACCCAAAAGTTCGAAGGGTGACAAAAAAATGCTCAACGCAAATGTTGCCATTTTTGCAATCATGTCTTGAGAAAGCTGCCTGATTTGGAAAAGGCCGTTTTTCCCATTTTGATCCACAGAGCGCTTTATGCAATAAAGCCATGAGGTTTTTTTTTATATGAGGCATAATCGGTCTCCGGATCCACCCTTAGTTCAGTCGGTAAAGGCGTGGCTACAAAGCAACACCATGCTGGAGGTGGCCCCGATCGATTCCCGGTCTGGTCTAGGAATTTTTCGTCGAGGAAAATTTCTCGACTCCCTGGGCATAGGGTAAGATTGTACTTGCCACACAATCATACTATGCAAAAATGGTAGCAATAAGGAGAACGCTATCGGACTCCAATCTCACACTTAACAACTAATAAAAAAAACACATAAGTTTTTGGGAGCAAAATAATGTGTTGCATTTTTGCAACCAGCCAATGTTGCATTTCTCGAGTAATTCGTGATTAGGGCCTAAAAGCCAATTGTAAGCATGACGAACTATAAGACTTCTAAGATATCCAACTACACCATATGGTAGACCCAACATTCCTCTAATAGATGTTGCTCTCGTTTCGTGACAGTGTTTTGAGATGCGAGAGAAATAGACGTTTAAAGTCATTGTTTACAATTGGCTTTTAGGACCTAATCATCGAGTTACTCGATATTTGTTCTCCAAGATACGATCCATTGCAAAAATGCAACAACAATCATGCGAAATCGCAACACAATCTTGCTATTTTATTTTGGGTGTACGGGGACTTGCTGTAAATGGGGAGAGTAAAAACTGCGTACCGGAAGTGGCCGCCTTCATTCGGGTGAGAGTGAGTGTACTTTGGCCGAAATCGGCCCACTACCCCAAAAGGTCGTTGAAAGAGATTGACTGCCTGACCATTATAACCGAAGAACGCAAACTTTCCAGAACGTTTCTCTGCTGTGGTAAATCGAGAGTTTGTGGGTCAATCACTTTATGGCCAAATCCGACATGCATCTGATCGGAAAAGCGATGAAGGGACTGAAGATTATCCCAAAAACGATATTTTCTACGGGTAAGGTCAGGCTTTCGGCTAACTACTGCAAGGTCGGTCGTGGAAGCATTTTAGTAGAATGGTCAATAAATGTAAAATTTAAGGAAAATTTTATTCATTCAATTATTTTTCGTAGTTTTTATTCCAGCACCTTCCAAAAACTGTCCATTTTTTAATGCAAACATCATAATGGGCTTCGTGGTCAAGTGGCTAGCGACGTAAAGATTGCCATGAAGTAATGGTTCGATTCCCGCTCCAGCCTGTGGAACTTTTTTATCCATACTGGTCCACTGGGTGTTAGGTTAAGTTGTCCGTTGTAATTTGCTCTATGTTCGAGTTCAGTCTGTACAACCTCAAGTGGAAGATGGTGCAAATGTCTTATATGATTCTGAAGCAGCTTGCTGATGAAACAAAAATTTCATCAACAATATTTTTTTAATGGACAAAAGAAAGAATTTTTGTTTTTGCAAATTCACAATCTCTTGACATATAAAAGGGTAGGGAACGGCTTAATCAGGGGTGACTGTTCTAATCAGTTGTTAGGAAATAGGTCTAAACCACCTACATTTCCAAATTATTTCACTGCTAATGATACGAACATAAGCTCTATGTATCGATTCGATTCGATTCGACCTAATGATTCGGTGGGTAAATCATGATTGATTACCAATTTATAATTGTCATTTTGAAGAACCATCAGTTTCGTACCTGCTGAAGAAGTTCGCTCAAATTTTGCCTATGTGTATTTTGCATTTGATTGCGGGTTCATCGGAGGGAATGTCTTCATCAGCTCCTTCTCACACCTAGGCTTGTTGCCAGAATGTAATGCTGAATATTAAGTTAAATTTATTCCATATTTAGATAATCTGACATCACTATTTGTTTCATGTTTCTTTCAGTCATTTGAGGATGATCAATGCATATAATTATAGTGTCCATCATCTGACACTATCATATGCAATACAAAAAAATATGTTTTGGAGCTATCCAATAGTACTTAACGATAAATAATGCTTCGCCGTTGAGCGGCAGTTATGGCATCACTGTTGCTTTTGAGAGAGCCCATGTTTCCTCTCTTATTTGTCAACCATGGATATAGCGCACCGGTATTGTGACGTAAAGCCTGCTGTCTCGTGCATTTGTTTGTTTTTAAACGAAGCATCCCGTTTGTCGTCACAGTCACTTTGGCTAGCATTTCGGTGAAAGTAAATGAGATAAGAATTACAAATTGCCATTCCAAAGATCAATGACAAACTAAAAGTCTCATAACCTGCTAGTAGACGAGTTTGTGATAGTAGTAATCGACATGTTTTGGTTGATTGTTTTCAAGAGCGGATGGGTGAAGCGAAGGAGCGGGTTGAGGAAATTGACGTTTGAAATAAAACTTGGCAGATTTTTTTCGCTGAGCAGTCGAGAAGATTTCGGAGGATGATGGTGGTGAAGCCTGGGCGACAACTTTGCGAAGAAAGTCCCCTTACCATTAGTGAGAAAGCGATGTAAAAGCCACTGTTCTTTTCATACACCCAAAAGTTCGAAGGGTGACAAAAAAATGCTCAACGCAAATGTTGCCATTTTTGCAATCATGTCTTGAGAAAGCTGCCTGATTTGGAAAAGGCCGTTTTTCCCATTTTGATCCACAGAGCGCTTTATGCAATAAACAAAGCCATGAGGTTTTTTTTTATATGAGGCATAATCGGTCTCCGGATCCTCCCTTAGTTCAGTCGGTAAAGGCGTGGCTACAAAATCGATTCCCGGTCTGGTCTAGGAATTTTTCGTCGAGGAAAATTTCTCGACTCCCTGGGCATAGGGTTTTGTACTTGCCACACAATCATACTATGCAAAAATGGTAGCAATAAGGAGAACGCTATCGGACTCCAATCTCACACTTAACAACTAATAAAAAAAACACATAAGTTTTTGGGAGCAAAATAATGTGTTGCATTTTTGCAACCAGCCAATGTTGCATTTCTCGAGTAATTCGTGATTAGGGCCTAAAAGCCAATTGTAAGCAATGACGAACTATAAGACTTCTAAGATATCCAACTACACCATATGGTAGAGCCAACATTCCTCTAATAGATGTTGCTCTCGTTTCGTGAGAGTGTTTTGAGATGCGAGAGAAATAGACGTTTAAAGTCATTGTTTACAATTGGCTTTTAGGACCTAATCATGAGTTACTCGATATTTGTTCTCCAAGATACGATCCATTGCAAAAATGCAACAACAATCATGCGAAATCGCAACACAATCTTGCTATTTTATTTTGGGTGTACGGGGACTTGCTGTAAATGGGGAGAGTAAAAACTGCGTACCGGAAGTGGCCGCCTTCATTCGGGTGAGAGTGAGGTACTTTGGCCGAAATCGGCCCACTACCCCAAAAGGTCGTTGAAAGAGATTGACTGCCTGACCATTATAACCGAAGAACGCAAACTTTTCGAACGTTTCTCTGCTGTGGTAAATCGAGAGTTTGTGGGTCAATCACTTTATGGCCAAATCCGACATGCATCTGATCGGAAAAGCGATGAAGGGACTGAAGATTATCCCAAAAACGATATTTTCTACGGGTAAGGTCAGGCTTTCGGCTAACTACTGTAAGGTCGGTCGTGGAAGCATTTTAGTAGAATGGTCAATAAATGTAAAATTTAAGGAAAATTTTATTCATTCAATTATTTTTCGTAGTTTTTATTCCAGCACCTTCCAAAAACTGTCCATTTTTTAATGCAAACATCATAATGGGCTTCGTGGTCAAGTGGCTAGCGGCGTAACGATTGCCATGAAGTAATGGTTCGATTCCCGCTCCAGCCTGTGGAACTTTTTTATCCATACTGGTCCACTGGGTGTTAGGTTAAGTTGTCCGTTGTAATTTGCTCTATGTTCGAGTTCAGTCTGTACAACCTCAAGTGGAAGATGGTGCAAATGTCTTATATGATTCTGAAGAAGCTTGCTGATGAAACAAAAATTTCATCAACAATATTTTTTTAATGGACAAAAGAAAGAATTTTTGTTTTTGCAAATTCACAATCTCTTGACATATAAAAGGGAAGGGAACGGCTTAATCAGGGGTGACTGTTCTAATCAGTTGTTAGGAAATAGGTCTAAACCACCTACATTTCCAAATTATTTCACTGCTAATGATACGAACATAAGCTCTATGTATCGATTCGATTCGATTCGACCTAACTGATTCGGTGGGTAAATCATGATTGATTACCAATTTATAATTGTCATTTTGAAGAACCATCAGTTTCGTACCTGCTGAAGAAGTTCGCTCAAATTTTGCCTATGTGTATTTTGCATTTGATTGCGGGTTCATCGGAGGGAATGTCTTCATCAGTTCCTTCTCACACCTAGGCTCGTTGCCAGAATGTAATGCTGAATATTAAGTTAAATTTATTCCATATTTAGATAATCTGACATCACTATTTGTTTCATGTTTCTTTCAGTCATTTGAGGATGATCAATGCATATAATTATAGTGTCCATCATCTGACACTATCATATGCAATACAAAAAAATATGTTTTGGAGCTGTCCAATAGTACTTAACGATAAATAATGCTTCGCCGTTGAGCGGCAGTTATGGCATCACTGTTGCTTTTGAGAGAGCCCATGTTTCCTCTCTTATTTGTCAACCATGGATATAGCGCACCGGTATTGTGACGTAAAGCCTGCTGTCTCGTGCATTTGTTTGTTTTTAAACGAAGCATCCCGTTTGTCGTCACAGTCACTTTGGCTAGCATTTCGGTGAAAGTAAATGAGATAAGAATTACAAATTGCCATTCCAAAGATCAATGACAAACTAAAAGTCTCATAACCTGCTAGTAGACGAGTTTGTGATAGTAGTAATCGACATGTTTTGGTTGATTGTTTTCAAGAGCGGATGGGTGAAGCGAAGGAGCGGGTTGAGGAAATTGACGTTTCCAGCAAATCGTGAACTGGCCTATTTCATTTCACCTTCGCACACAAGCACGGAATCGCTCTCATACACTATTTTTAGTTTATGCACAGATTGCGGAGCTGAAGAAACCATTTTCTTGATCGGAAAGCAATCCGCATGCTTTTAATAAGTCCCTGCAATTGGGAACTTTATTCCATGGCTATGAAATTTTCTGAGTCTTATGCTCGTTTCTGAAGATATATTCGGATAGATCAGGAAGTAAGAAGTAAGGATTAACGTCAAAATTTTGGCAGTTCTACTTATGGATTACATACAGCTTCATCGAATGTCGCAGGTGAATAAACTGCTTAAAACTCATTCCGTAACCTATTACACGCAAGCATGGGAAAACTCATTCACTCACATGAGCACCACCGATTTAAAATAGCAAACCTCGGTTGCTAACAGAATACTGAACGAGTGTGACGTTTCCTATCAAACGATTCTACACGAATTCTCAAAAACGAACATCGTAGAAAGAATAAACGAGCAAAAAAGAATCATGCGAAAAAAAAAATCAGCTAGACGTTATATTGAATGAATGCGATGCCACTGAACGCAAGCGATTTGAATACACCGAATGAGAATATTTTGACTCAGTAAATGCAATCAGCTGGAAGAATCAGAGCAGAGATACGGTTTTAAATGACGCTTTATGTTTTTTATGTTATTTGAAATGTTAAATTATGTTTAAGGTATGAGTAAAAAATAGGCAATGAGAAAACGTCCACACTGCTACCATCCGATTCATTCACTGTACGATCAGCTGCCAGTTTTGCTCAATTCTGTTTTCAACGAATAGAATGAAAGCAGAATATTAATGAACAGAATCGGACTAATTTAAATGTGGTAACGCTCACTTCTGAATGTTTCTGCGTGTGAGTGAAAATTAGCGCTAAGAGAACCGATTTTTCCCATGCTTGATTACACGAAAGCATCGTGTGTAGAATGCACGTTTTTCATGTATTAAGGCCACCTGGCACGGAGTGAAATAAAATTTCCACCACGTCGGCTTTAAAAGTGTTTGCCAAAAAGTATCACTACAATCTTATTTATAGAATGCTGGAAGTTTGAAGCATTAGTCCTATTTTAAGGAGGCTGCATAATTTCAAAAAAAAAACATAATTTTCTTCGTTATCGAATGCGCATATGAGGAATGTTAGATTTGCTATAGTATGATTTGCAACCTATAATATAATTGTATATCTCATGTAAATTTAAGCCAGTTATCGTTCAAAACAGATCTGTTATATGAAAGATTGCAAACAACTTCGTTGTTTACGATAAAATCGAGCAAATTGAAATGAGGATGAAAAGAAAACTTTGTTATTTGCTATGTTTGAGAATAAATTAATAAAGAATCACAGTATGGTCTTTTTTGTTTGAGAATGAAACTGTATTTATATTTTTTGAAACAGTCTATATTTTGGAAACATTAACTGCGGCGAGTTCCAACTCAAATTAACTTTTCATACCCTCCCTGTTTAATGGTCTTTAAAATGTTTGCACCGAGTCATGTTATTTCACTTCGATATTAACATTAAAGCAGTCGGACATTATTGATCAACATTTAATTCGAGAATAATACCATTTTCAACATTCCGCCTTCAATCTTTCACAATGAAATTGAGATTCTTTGCAGCTGATTATTGCATGCTGAATTCGAAATCTGGAAGTGAGTTTGCTGTTCCTAGAATGGTTGCATATCCAACCATTTTTAGGAAGAAATAATTCCAAGTCGTAGAAACACGAAAACAGCAACAA
>JASCZW010015125.1:0-42064 GCA_034211315.2 Aedes japonicus | reverse complement strand
GGACAATTTTTTCCAAACTTTAATGAAATTTTCTCAAGAATTTGGAAAAAAGGAAGGAAGGATTTGTTATTTGGAACAGCCATTTGTTATACGAAAATGGGGATTTTTTTATTATTATCGTACAGATTTGGGCCGAAGGGCCTCAGATTGTTACGAAACTCTGTCTACAAGTAGGGTTCATGGATATATGAACAAAACACAATACTAAAAAATTCAGGGTTGCCAATTTCCCTACAAAATTTTCCACAGTGAAGGAAAATTGCTTGGAAAAGCCGGAAAACTCATTTCCAGAGTTATGAAAAATCTTGAAAAGAATATATTCTGGTTTATTGATGAAGTAAGTATTACTTAATTAAGCCTAGAAATTTCGGCGATGGGCTTTTTTTTTGTTTTTGAGTAAAACTCGAAAAACTATGGGCTCGTCACTCGTTTTCATACAGAATTAATAAAAAATCCGAAAGTTGTCGTCTTCCAATTTTCTTAAAGGTAAGTATGTGGTTTGTAAATTTTGTTCAAGGTAGCTGCTAGGTAGAGAGTTTATTAAAGTATAGATACAAACCAAATTAAAACGACGGACAAGGAGGAGTATAATCGCTATGGAGAAAACACATTTGAATATAATAAATAACTAAATTTGGATCGGATATACGCTTCCATGTCAATATGGGGCTACATGCACATGGGGGATTTTCATACAAGCAGGCGGACATAAATATTTTCATCATATTTTCGAGATTTTGAAAGTTTTCGACCAAAATATATTGTTAATGCACATTTCTACACATTTCACGATCAAGTTTTGAAACTGGCTTATCTTTTGTTGATTTAAAATGAGCAGTTTCTAGCAGTTTCTAGCAAGTTTCAATTTGTTTTCCTGTAGGTTTTTTATTTAGTGTTCTGCAGTTTGATTGATTAAAATATATTGTCAACAGAATTGAACAAACATTGCATTACCAGTTTTTGAAAAGAGCTAAACTCATTAATTTATAACAGCTTATAATATCCTGCAAACTCTTTGATTTTTAAAGATTTTTGTAGTATTTTTTAGTTGATACGATTAAAAGATATTTTTTACTGTAATTTTAATACATTTCATGGTCTGGTATTGAAAAACGCTTTACTTAATGTTGATTTGAAATTATTGTTAAAGTGAAAACCCTTTTTCAAACAAATAAAATGCTGAAGATCATTCAAATTTTGTAACAGATATAATACTATTCGATTTGACAGGGCATTTTCTATAAGTTAAAAAGAAAAGTTAGTTTTTACAATTTCTTGTAGAAATATGGTGGGTGTTGGCCAAAATTTGGATTTTTCAGATATAAGCCTAAATAGGTTATGGAGTAGTTTTCATACATCTAGTATTCTAACATCCAACTTAATTGGTTCATTGAACTGAAGGTGAGTTTGAAAGAAGGGGAACTTGGAGTAGAGCACACGTATCCACTGGTTGACGCTAAATATTGGCCAACGTGTTTTTGCACATTTGTATGAGGATTTGTTAAGCGACACAAACTTCCAAATCCAAAGTTCGGATGCCGTGCTGCATCAGTGCCCGGAATTTGTGTTCATGAATCTGGACACTTTTCAAATCACAGACTAGAATGCAGTTATGAGCATGTAAATTTATCATAATAGCATATTAGCGTTAAATCTGAGAGGGTTGATTTATCGACTTCTTTACAATTTTTCCAAGTTGTAACATTACGCCCTCTTGCATGTTAGGCGCCGGAAATTTCTTTCGTGATTTGGAGTCGGTGGATTGTGAATTTATAGTAAGGTTATTACAGGATGCGGAGGGACTGCTTAGGGAAGCATACATTGAGGGTAGCTGAGCGGAAGAGATAAACAGAAATGAACTTTCAGATGATTTGTTTATATGTAGATCAAACCAAAAATCAACCTTCAAACATTTTCTGTACTCACTTACAATATAGGGTGACAGTAATTAGTAACCTTTCAATATTAAGGGGCTATTAAGTAGAACAGTCGACAGAGCTTTAGCTTAATAAACAACTGAGTATTGTAGTCATTTATTCAATGAAATGTTCTTACTATTCTCATTCAATGCTCATTTCAGCCAATAGTGTCCAACACATAGTTATAGTCAACCATCGATAGACCACAACAATAACTCTTGGTATTTTTTTTCACTTAGTATTTTTTTTTTCACAGAAATGGGTATGCTCTTCAAACATCCGGGCGACTACAAGGATTCTGGTTGTATCTTTGTTTTAAATTTAGTTTCTTTTCAGGCAACAAATAATTTATTTCTACCAACTTTGAAGACAATATCTAATATCTCTCTATTTTTCAAAACTTTTAAAGTAATAATACTTCAGTTAGGCATGAAGGTGAATGAATGTACCAGAAACTGGACGGACGCCAGCGGAGTAGGGTACAGACGACTCGTGAGGTAGTAAGTGTGGACGGTGAGCAAGACAGGTAATTGTTACCCATTGTATCTATATGAATAAAATTTATTTTTAATAGGTTTGCGTCGACCATCAGTTGAATCGGTTGTGTCAATACTTTGTTCAGCAATATTTTGTTATTAGCCGTAGATTTCTTAAGATCCAAATAAAACTACTTTCCGTGTCTGCTGAATAACCTAATTTCCAAGGCCAAGCAGCGATAAAAGCTTCCGAATCAAATTTCCAAATCAATTACAAATCGTTTTTATGCGCTCATCGCATTCGAGCTTCCGAATTCTAGCTCTGATTGCCCAAACACACGTTCGTGACAACGAAAATATGACTGCCAGCACACCAACACCAGTAAACCAGCACACCAACAGAAACCTCCGTGCCAAACCTGACTCTTCCGTGCCATTTGACTGTAACCATAAAAAAAGTGAAACAATTTAATCCTCTCACTACACTTCTTCTCTTGAAGGAGCCGTTTCAACTGTAAAAGCCATTGCCACATCACGTGCACCGGAGCGGAAGTAGAGACTATTCCCGAGCAACCAGTTGAGCGGTCGGATTGAAAAAGGGGGTGAAAAAATAAAAATTATGTCACTGCCGCCCAAGATCCCTATCGGTTCGCCGTTTCCGCCGCGCGCAATCCGGGTCAGGGTCAGGAATCGCTCAACCACTTGCATACCTATCCGTGTGCGAGAGAAAACTAGGAACTGGCTTCCGGTTCCATGATGGTCACTTTCAACGACGACGCTGACCCGCACTCGGTGGGAACGTGATAAATAAAAGTGCCACCACGAATTAACCGCATCGTTTTTCACCTGTCCAATCAGTTTTCCAAGCCTCGTATCGGGGTGGGTCGCTGGTGGCTAGTCGGCTACTAGTCGCTCATTCGCACACATTACTGGCGTGGGTGGCGTTTTCAATGGGGCTGATCTGCACTGCACACACTTTCTCGTGCATTGCCTGCAGGCGCACTCGGAACCGACCGGAAAATGAATCGTGGAAAATTTATCCATGTCCATGCTGAATCAGCGGTGCACAATCTATGGGTCGTGGGTCGTTGGTTGGTTGGAGGTGGTTCGCTGGTAGTTTGCTTTCTTGTTGTTCACATACAGTGCACCATTTAAATAGTTGAATTTTTTTTAAATAATTCATCATTAGAGCATTCAAAATGTTCACACTAAACGCGTGGAAAAAGATCCCTTAAAAACATTTGTTTCTTCATTACCTCTTCATTAACTCAACTGTTGAATCCAATCCATATAATCCATAATCAATAACATAGGCTTTAAAGGCGTACTAAACTGGCCTACTTGTCTTATATTGTCTTTTCAATTTACCGGGGTTTTCCCGGTTTTCCTGGAAAAGTTCTTGTATATTTCAGAAATTTCCTGGAAAATCGAATAGAAGCTGTTTCAACTACCGCACGGCTGGCTGGTTTTACCCCACATCCCCTTGTAATCTTGAATAGTTTATAGATATCTTTGCTCGAAGTCGCTCAAGATCAACAAAATAGGACTAGTCCAATGTGAAATTTCCTGCAAAATCGAGTAGAGGTTGTTTCAACCACCGCACGGCTCTGTGAACAAAGATATGGCTGATTCTCCGGCTCCGACTCAGCAAAGATATCTATAAATTATTCAATAATATAAGGAGTAGTGGGGTAAAATCAGCCAAATCTTTGTTCAAAGAGCCGAAATTTTACATTGGACTAGCACTATTTTGTTGATCTTGAGGTTCTGCGTGCAAAGATATCTATAAATTATTCAAGAATATAAGGGGAAGTGGGCTATAATAAGCTCTATAACTTCACTACCATATCTGTGCGGAGATTGAGACCAGTTCCTTTCGATTTTCCAGACAATTTTCAAGCGTATTTGGCCTTGTTTACAACCGCCCTTAAAAGCGAGAAAAGTTAAAGATTTTTGCCTTAGTTTTCATCAGTTCTTGCCCACTGTGTGCCGCCTCAAGCAAAAACGGAAATTCATTTAGCATACTGCTGATTAAAATGGCAATTTACCTACGATTCGATGCACTTCCAGCTCAAAACTATTTACCACCCTCCGACTAATTGCTAAACCTTTTATTTTAACATCTGTTAGTTACGTAATTCTGCTAAATGCCTTACAATAACTTTAACTAATCAAACAGCTCGCCTTCTAAATATCTATAGTCAGCGAAGTAGTAAGTAGAAATATATTATAGATAGACAATGTCTGGAGTTCAGTCTCCTTCACACTTCTTCTGGAAGGGCTGCCAGCGGATCTGTCGTGGTGTCAACACAAATGAAGTTTAATTTTTCCTAGTTTTACAAAATCAAGTCATTGATCAAATTCACGTTAAAATTGTACAATAATAGTACAATTGTACAATAATAGTACATTTGTTTACTGAAAATGCTGATGATGATGTTATAATACTATCTATTGTATCAAGGTAACTTTCCATAGCAGTGGAATAATCTGGAAACCGATTTGATCAGAATTCTATTGTTGTTTGTGATCATCAAGCACCTGTATGAAGTTCCAAATTCGTTTAAGAGGGCACGTAAGTTGAGGCACTTACGCGAAACCCCCGAATATAGGGAAGAGAATTTCATTCCAAAAGCAACTTCACAGCACTAGAATCGAGTCCTCGATTGACCGAATAAACCCAATAGATGAAGTCGAAGAGCCCGCCCTCAATCCACGATTTGTTACCATAGGGAGGAGGCAGTCCCATCCTCCTTATCCAAATCGTTTCACTTGGGTGCCCTGATGGTCCCTCCCTTTCCCTGCAATATGATATGTAATGAAAAATAAGTACATTTTGGCGTGGTCATTTGATGGCTTTCCTTGAGATGGAAAATTATGCCGAAAGTAGTATTGATTAGGGTAATACTTGGTTTCAATCATATAATAGTACAGGCTCAATCGAATAAACTTTATGGAGCAAAGTTTTCATATTTATATACATCAAAGATACGCAAAGATCTTCAACAGTACGATGCTCTTTCCTGCCTACTGTTCAACATTGCGCTAGAAGTTGTTATGAAAAATACGGGGTACGATTTTCAATAAATCCGGCCAGTTCACCTGCTTTGCCGACGACGTGAACATCGTCGGCAGAACGTTCCAGGTGGTAGCTGATCAGTACACCAAGCTGAAACGTGAAGCGGGAAAGGTTGCATTGAAAGTGAATGCGTCGAAGACTAAGTAACTGTTGGCTGGAGGAACCGAGCGAGATAGGAAGATCATTGGTTACGTCGGATAACAACTGCAGCAGAGAAATTCGGAGAGATTTGAGACGTGGACACTGCTCAAAGAGAACCTGCAAGCAATTTGAGTTTTCAAACAACGCTTGCTTAGGACCATCTTTGGCGGTGTATGTGAAAACGGTGTATGAAGAAGAATGATGAACCACGAGATGGCGCAGTTCTATGGCGAACACAGTATCCAAAAAGTCGCTAAGTCTGGAAGGGTAAAACGGGCGGAACATGTTGTAAGAATGTCGGACAACGAACAAAGTAAATTTAGGTTGCCAGTGGGTCGGTATGGTGTCTTTGTCGAGTTCCTTGGTCGTGACCGTGCTGAAGCAAGTTAGGTCTGGTGTCCGGTGGGTAGATCGAGTTGATGATTCATAGATATGATTAGATAGAAGGGGCACCCACCAGCATCGTTAAAGGGGTTCATCACCGGCAGACCCTCTACCCCTCCTCAATGTTTTAGTATCCTGATCGAGTTCCTTGGTCGTGTCCGTGAAATAGCTGTTTTGGTTAGATGTTGGCATACAGCTAGCAATCTTTTAAGAAGCATGCAAGAACGGCCTCCCTTGTGGAGTCGTCGCTCAGGGAACCCTTTAAGGATGTCATACATCACCCGTGGTTCTTCATACAGGAGGCAATTGCAGACGAAGTGTTCCACCGAAAGATGTACGTTGTAGTAGGTACAGCTGATACGGAAAGGCCCGTTTCCGGCCATGTTGTGGAAAAGGCCGTGGTGTACGAAGGCGAAGACGACAGAATACCACCTGCTACCGGTGATCCGGTATCTTGCGGATGGAGAATTCTCGGTGGTTCCCGGGGGAGTATGCAGGATAATCGCTTGGATCCAGGGATGTGACGGTGTTGCCGAACCGAGGGCGACGCTGGCGGAATCGGCGAACACAGCCAGAGATGACATTTCACACTAATGTTACACCGACGCGTGAAATTTGTAGCTCCACAGAGGATACAACCATAACTCACCGCAGATAAAGCAAAGAGCGCTTTCATTCGGTGGTAAATAGACAGAGTGGAACTTTGCGCCTGTTATGGGATTGCTTGGAGTGAGTGCATCACTCTCTCTTTTGACTGCTCTCACGTGCTCTCATCTGTCTTCATCCACGTGCTCTCGCCTGCAATCACTGCCGCGTACACTTGTGCAAGGAACGCCAGTGAGCTCACTGAGGCGCACGCGTCAGGGAATTTATCTGCATTCGCTTCTGTGAATGTGCGAGCTCTACTTCGCACTCTAGAACGATCGAGTGTAGTGTGAAGCCATCAGTTTACTGATGCGCACATGGGAGAGGAACTCTGTCCTTTTTTTTGGGTTGCACAGAGTGCACACAATAGATCGCTAAGAATAAACTATACAAGCCACAGTGGTACATGAGCGTCTTTCCATGCGTCAATTTTTGCCTGTTGAAGTGGTGGATTTGTTCCGTCGCTACAACCTACCCCGCAGTGGGATGTTAGGCAAAGATTGACGTCCATGGTTCAAGTACCATGTATCCAGCCCTTTCGCTCAATTTTCAGAAACATCTGTTAATTTTCCTACCTGGCGCACTCTGACGGATCTTTCAACACTTTCTCTTCACATCTTCACAACAGTGTTGTTCACTCTTGGTGCCTCATGGTGATGATCGAACATCTCCTTCTACATCATCATAATCCTGTTCAGGATTCACCAATAACCTGACGAAGAATTCCAGCTTATGAAAAGCTGCATAAACCACTTCGTAACTGAACAATTTCTTATTTGAATATGCTCCAGTCAGCCTATTTTATCTTTATCTTTTTGAGACTTATGAGTAGAAATTACTAATTATTTATCATAGATTAGCTTCAATTTCTCCGAAAGTAAACCTGCTAATAATTTATCAAAATTCTAAACAGGGTATGATTTCTGCATAATCCAAATAGTGTACTTATTCTAAAAGCTTCTAATCAAAATTTGTTTACAATCGTGGCCAAAATTTACTCAATGTTGGAAACAAAATTTCTTGAAAAATCTGAGTTTAGTTCAATCGACACCTGAAGTAGGACTAACAAAAACAAATCTTAGGAAGTTTTGTTTTAAACGAAAGTTTTGATTATAGAAAAAATTCGGATGTTTCAAACAGAATTCTGCGCTAATTTGAACAAAAGTTGATTAGAGTTTAATTTACTTATTTAAGAAAGTTCGCCAAAACATTTTGTTAGATAGAGTAAAGAATGTTGATCCTTATTTAGTTCGAATTTTGGGTGGAATCCATTTAAAATACTTAGAACCCTGGGCACTGGCAAAACCTTGAGGTAGTTTAACTTCAATTACCAGGTCCCAGGGCTGGTCTGGTTCTTTACCATTTTGGAAAGAAGCACACTAGTGTTGCCAGATCAGTGGAAATGCAGCCCAAAAGTGCTTCTGATAATCCTCTAGTACTTCTTACCGATAAACATTATAGTTCTGAGATGGTGATCAATGGTCAAGTACAGTATTTGCAAATAGAAGAAATGCTGCATTTGATCATATAGAATCAGTTGAAATAGCTGAAATAGTTTAAAATCAAATCAAAACAAACTAGTACACTTTTGGAAAGCATTACCAGATAGGGAAACTGTTCCATTATTCATCTCATGATCCATTATTCATATTAATCGGAAATGTAGGTTTGATGTATCAATCAATTGATTCCTTTTGTGGCTTGCTTTCAACAACAATTAAAAATAATTAAAATTAACAATGAATAAAAAGTACGAAATCAGAAATGAGATGAAAATGGGAATGGTAACCCTAGATGCTATACTTTTATCGAAATCTTTTAGCGTGAAGCGATTTTGCTTATTAAAATTTAGCAAAATTCTAGTTTTGAAGACAATGGAGTCCGTAAAATATTGTTCGCGGCGTGAGTGATCGAGTGAGCACAGAAAAAAAAGAGAAATCTCGCAGCGGAATGCGAAAAAATATACTATAAGTGAAACAAAAGGGGCAGGATCAGCAAGGAAACATCAAACATTACTGGTGAGATCTAAGCAATTATAAATAAATACGAAATACATACTACTAAATACGTGCCATGATCGTAACAGAACATGTTGCGATAATGGAAGTGTAAATATAGTACAAATATCCAATTGATATAAGTATTGTGTTTATGCGGGGCTTGTTGTAAGTGAAAGTGACCTCGGAATGGACGTGAGTGACCAGGCATTCTGAAATGGGTCACTGGATCTCAACAGAGCTATCACCTTTCAACACCCGGGCTAAAAATGTTTACAGGTTGTGATTAGAATAAAAGCATGATAGCTGCAGACATTTTTCTTCCATAAAAGCACTGCCGGACAGTGGGAGTTGGATTGTATACACACACACAGAATCCATTTAAAATACTTAGAAAAGTACTTGTCACTTAAACGAAGCAGGTCTTAGTTGAAGCCTCATGTGAGAGTTTGTCAGAATCCCATGGACAATTTGTTGAGAATGCTTATTGCTTGGAATGCCGATCAAGATACTCTCACACTCTTACAATCCTATCAATCCTCAACAAGACGCGCTGAGACTTTTGATCAGGAAAATCTTTGATTTTTGTTGTTGTTGGTGTACGTATTTAGACGACATTCAGTCGAGGCTGGTTCTTCACGCCTGGGAGACGACCTGGACCCTACATATCGAATCCATCAACACATAAGTTCAATGTCTGTTCTCCCCTTCCAATGGAAGACGTGATCAGAGATTTTTCGTCTCAGAAAAAATTGCAGTTTCTCTTTTTTAGGGTTGTGAATTTCATGGCCTGCTGGTCATTCTCAGGAATGTTTTGACGTTTAACTGCCCGTTAGTAGGCCAGGAAAATGATGGAAAGCAATGAATAGGTCTCAACGAGCCTGTCTCCGGTGAATTGCTAGCAGCAGGTGGTTTGATTTGAGAATGGCGGTGAAGGTGAAAAATGTCGATTCACGTTAAAGCGGACTGCGTTCCTAAATTAGACCGGATCCTTGAAAACTAATATTCCGGAACTGCGCCGCCGGTGGGCTCCCAAAATGAGCAAGCTAAAGACCTGCTGGTTATATAATGCTAAAGATACTTATTTTCACATTTCCGTTGTACTTTCAATGTTCCGTTCCATTTAGTTAATTTTTGCCGTGCGTTCACCGGGGTTTTATTTTGGGTGCGGGACCAAACCAACGACGACGGCGGACGTGGCTCCGGGCAGTGAAGACGATTTAGTAAATATTTCCACCCCATTGAAGGTGAATCGAATAAGAAAAGTGCCACGCGGGCGGAATTCTGCGGTCTGCTTCCGGACTCCGGCATCCGGCCGCAGCGTTCGCATCCGTATGAAGGCTGCAAATGAAGCAACAGCCATTTGGATTTTCCACCCCTTGACGACCTAAGGTGGATCGGCTTTCGGGAAATTGGATTTTGATCAAACCTTAACACGGAATGGAAGTTGCACTTCTGGCAGTTCCTCCTCCCAGTCGAGTGGAATGAAATAAACAAGATGTAGCGATTGCATAACGTTGCGGTTTGCTAAAAACCACCATCGCCCATAAAGCACACTCCAGCCAACATCTGTGGTCGACAGGCAGCAGTCAGAGCGCACAAAAAAAAACAGCAAACGATGAAAATAAAGAAATTCCAAACCAAATCCGGGGGATTTTCCCGTTTCTCTTATTTCTGGGATCAAGCAATGTGGAAACAACGAAAAAATGCTAGAGAATGGTACATTTTCATTGCCGTTGTTTTTTCGGTTGATGTTGCTCCTACTTGTGAACTTCCGCTTTTTATGGTGTTACATTACCATCGTCAAAGCAAGCCGGCTCGGAAAATTCAGGGTTGCTTTTCGATTGAGAAGAGGCGGTCTTTCTCAATAGGCCTTTCCTGCTACTGCCATTACGAAGGCAACGATAGCACACTTGACCTTGACAGGAGAGGGGATTCAACCGGGCGGCACAAGTGTGTCAGGAGAACGACGCCTGTTGGGGGCGAAAAAAAAATGGATGAAAGAGAGAAATCGGGTTCAAGGATCTCTTTTTGTGGCCTCGAGGAGTGAAAGCTGGGCCGCTTTGGTGGGATTGTGTAGTTGTTTTTGCGTAGTTTTGCATTTCTGCTTTAATGAGTAAAAGGGGGTTTAAGTATTACTTGAATTATTCATCGACAAAGATTACGATGTATTGACAGTAATCGAATGCCAGAGAGGTTCAGGCAGGATTTGGACAGTCGTGTTGAATTCGCACATTGGAAAATTTACAAAAACGTAAGCAGGTACGTTTTTGGTATCAGGAACACCTTAAGACCAACTGTTGCAATTCAACACGGTATTGTTTGCTATAGGCTTTCTGGAAGCACTAGAGATTTAGAGTGCGCTTGGCAGCTTAGAGAAAAAAACATCAAGAAATCATTGATTTACACCAAAATCTCACATTGAAAAGATTGCGTAATAAACTTACTTAGAGAATATCCACTGATTCGTAGCCAAAATAATCACACATAGGAAATTCATCATAGATCACCATTGAACAGTTTCACAAAAGTTATTTTTTCTCTGCAAAAATTTTTGGAAGTACGAACCAGATCACAAATATATCGTTCTTTAGATGAAATATCAGTTTTATTGACTGGCGTGTATAAAACTTGTTCGAATAGATTTTATTAGCATAAATTTTTTTTTATTAAAGCACTTGAACAACTGATACAATGTGAATCTTTTGCGCCTTAAAAGAAAAGCTGTTCATAAAATGTCATTTCTATTTAAATAGGTCTAAAGAAGCGCGTAACAGATATTCTCAATCCGTTAAATGAAATCGTTGTGAATATATTCAGATGAAAATCAATATGCATCAAAGCAAGAGAAAAGATTCATGGAATATTTTGAAATCTTTGTTTAAACCTAGTAATTGCAAACCGCGATCCATAAACTTCAATGTCACATAACGACAATCAGAACATATCATAGCATGTAAAATAATTGAATATTCCGTCGATAGAATTTTGTAAATTAATCAATTCAGATCAGGCAGACGAATAACTCACTGACCTGAATAATAAGCCGCTGCAAACTAGGCACGTGTCTCAAGTTAGGAAAGAATCCTTAAAAAGATGCTGCAACGATTAAAGCCGAAGAATTTCACCTCATTAACATGTTGCACACTTTCGAAAAAAATTGAGAACTTGTTGCAAACGGCCAGCTATTAACGTATTTAAAAAGTAATAATTTCATCGCATATCTTCGATTTTGTGAAACAGGTTTAAACTTAGTGTAAGAATTTTGTCCATTGTTGATGTTTTGTATCTTAAACACGCCAATGGAACAACTTCTCGGCCCTTCTTGATAAAAGCGCTTTCGAAAGTGCCGAATTAAGAAATAGCAAACAAGATTGCTGTCCACGAAGTTTGTCTACGAGTACCGAGATGGATACGGATGCAGCCAGTATACGTTGTCGGACTGTTTTAAATTGAAGAGCCGTGTCGGAGACGGGCAAATACGATACAGTCACTCATTTGTTGGAAGGCCTTTGTTACCCGCATACCACTGCCAGAGGATATAAACAAATTATCACCAAGCGTAGTCAGTCAACAGCAAGCACAGCGAGCGATCGGTTATCGGAGGCTGGACCTCCACACATAGTTTTCAATAAATGTTTAGTTATAAGTTAACCTTTTAAATATAATGTGTAGTGTTTCTTGAATAAAGTGTAGTTTCTGTAATGGTGTCGTGTTTGTGAAATGAAGGTGACCTAAGAAGGGCCTTATTGTCGTCCAGAAAACCCCTGGTGAAAGGAAGCTCCATCTACTACGGTCCAACGGTTAGAGAAGAATCCTTCGACAAGGTCATCCAAGGACAACACTACTATCGAAGGTATCCCAACAAACATTGGTCCTTCGAACCGGATCTAACTAACGGTGAATCAACGGTTGGGATAACTACGGACATCGCCATCGAAGAAGCTCCATTATGTCCTTTTGAAAATATTTGCGCCATCTTCACGCCATTACTACCCCACCTGAAAGGGACTTACGCCATCACAAGTGGCATACACAAGGACCCTACGCCATCATCAGACGTCGTGAAACAGCTGATCGCCATCGCGATCGTAGTTGACTTGGTGCCACGACTGTATCACTAGTACGCCATCGAGTACGCCATTGAACTTGGACTTCACAAATTGGCATAACTATTGCTGATCAAGGATTCCAGTACTACGTAGTTCAACCTTAGAGTTGTCCTACCATCGGTCAGGTAGGTTGAACTAGTATATGTCCAGCCGTAGTCAATAGTAACCTTCTAACATCATCAATTCGACTTTCGGTTTCTCATTCTCACGGATTATCGACTGGTGCACAAGCCGATAATAGTGGCGAACCTGTGGATGAAGTGATCCCTACTGATAACGGTTGAGAGAGACGAAGGGCTACACTACGACGTTGATGAAACCATACGAGCTTGGGCAACACACATCAAACCTTTCGTCCAGGTAAACTTATATATAGATATATTCCCAGCCGTAGCTGGTTTATGTTTGATGCTACACCACAAAATAAATTTTCCTTTTCGACGAAACTTGGTTAAATTTCCTTACGAGCGCAATCCTTATGCTCAAGTGCTCCATTGGACGGAGCATTGAGTTGGTTATTTGAGTAATCCAGTACCATCTCTAGTTTCTCCAGGTGAGGCTAAAGTATATGTCCTGCCGTCGCAGACCTTTTCGCTACTACATTGCTGTGTTTCTTTCTGTTGCACTGGATAATCCCCTCCGGAAACGAATCGCTACTCTGAAGACGTTTTAGAACTGGGCTGTTGGCGTGCGCTGTAGTTCTCTAGGTGAGCTTACAGTATATGTACAGCCGAAGTCAGACATTGTTGAATACTACATTCCCGCTTTTCATCCCTTTTGTCACAATCTGAATATTTTGGAGTCTGACGCTGCTGACATTCATTGAAGGGCTAAACAATTATCGATTCGGTACTTATCGATTCCGACGTAATGCTGTTAAGTTTACTGCAATACTCAACAATGGCAACCAAGGGATCGAAACAATTGAAGGGTCTCACGACAAAACTCAGGGGACTTCGTACATCATTCAACAACATAAGACTGTTCGTTAGTGAGTACAAGGAAGGAACTGTGGCTAGTCAGATTGACGTTCGAATTGCACGCCTCGATGAGTTGTGGCAATCAATCAATGAAGCTGTGTGGGAAATAGAATCGCATGAAGATTTTGAGGACAACGAAGCCTTTCATAAGGAACAGGAGGACTTTGAATTTCGTTTCTACGATGTAAAATCGTTTCTGTTGGACAAGGTGAAGGAGTTGCAGGATACTCTTCCTCAGAATCAGACTATGCGGGGAGGCGATGCCTCATTCCACGGCTTGGTCGATCATGTTCGGCTTCCGCAAATAAGGCTACAGAATTTCGATGGTAACATAGATGAGTGGTTGAGCTTCAGAGACATCTACACTTCTCTGATTCATCTAAAACCTGATTTGCCGCCAGTTGAGAAATTTCACTATCTCAAGGGTTGTCTGGTAGGGGAGGCAAAGGCTCTTGTTGATCCACTACAGATCACATCGAACAACTATCAGCTAGCATGGGATACACTTCTAAAGCGTTACGACAATAGCAAGCTCCTAAGGAAAAGACAAGTTCAGGCGTTGCTAAAACTGCCCTTTCTTGTCAGAGAGTCTGTTGAAGATCTACAAGGGTTGGTGGAAGGTTTTGATAGAGCTATTCAGAACTTGGACCAAGTACTTGATGTAGCGGAATACAAGGACTTACTTTTGGTGGAGCTTATCAGTTCTCGTCTCGATTCAACTACTCGGCGAGTATGGGAGGAATTTACGTCGTCTAAGGAAAGAGATACACTCAAGGATTTAACGGAATTTCTCAGACGGCGAATACAGATCCTTGAAGCACTTCCAGCTAAATCGGAAGTCGAAGCGAGATTCTACGTCACAAGAAAAACGGAAGCCTGTCTATCAGAAGGTTAGCCACAACGCTGTGCAATCCAACAACAGCTCGCAATGCCCATCCTGTTCGGAAATCCATGGATTGCATATCTGCCCGGACTTCTTAAGGATGTCGTTGTCCAGTAGGAGTCCTTTCTACGCAGCCGCTCTCTGTCGGAACTGTCTAAAAAGAGGTCATATCGCTAAGGTATGTTCTTCTAGATACTCGTGTCGGAAGTGTAAGGCCAGACATCACACGGTCATGTGTTTCAAATCAACCGAAGTCAGTTCTAATCAAGGCACATCGGGAGTTCAAGCCTCTGCCGACGGATCTAAGCAAAACGTAACCACTCAAGTGTTGAATTCTAATTCAGCAGAATCCGTGTCATCAAATATGGCAAAGGTTACGTCATCTCAAGTGCTATTGGCTACAGCTATAGTCATCATCGAGGATAATCAAGGATCCCGCTACCCAGCTCCGTGCACTACTTGACTCTGGTTCGGAATGCAACTTTATTTCGAAGGATCTGAGTAGGTTGCTGAAGGTTCCAAGCAGCAAGGTTGACATAGCTATTCAAGGTGTTGGACAGACGAATACGAGAGTCACTCAACGGATACAAACTACCGTCATGTCTCGGACAACATCATATTCGCGCTGCATGGATTTTCTAGTGTTACCAAGAGTCACTGCTTGCTTGCCTACCGCCACAGTGCAGACCAACAAATGGGAAATACCGAAGGGAATCGAGCTTGCGGATCCGGAGTTCTTTCGCTCTAGAAAGGTGGATTTGGTGTTGGGAATCCAGGCCTTTTCAATTTCTTCCAGTCTGGAAGGGAGTTATCATTAGGGGATGGACTACCTACACTCACTGAATCGGTTTTTGGATGGGTGATGTCCGGAGAAATCAACAGATCAGCGGAAGGTTCAAGAGTCTCGTGTAATTTGGCAGTATCCGATAACTTGGAAGAACTATTGTCTCGGTTTTGGTCCTGCGAGGAAGTGGGAGCCACAAACAATTATTCTCCAGAGGAAACGCGGTGCGAGGAGCAGTTTGGACGAACAGTGAAAAGAGAAGAAGATGGTCGATATACGGTAACTCTTCCAAAAAACGAACAAATTTTGGAACAGCTGGGAGAGTCTAAGGACATAGCCACAAAACGTCTGCAAGGCGTAGAAAGAAGATTGTCGAGGGATCCAGATTTGCGAAGGCAATACTACGATTTCATGGAGGAATATATTAAACTTGGCCACATGAAAGTAGTGGACGATACTAACGATGCGGGAATCAAACGAGTCTTCTTACCCCATCATCCCGTAATTAAGGAGTCGAGCACCACAACCAAGGTGAGAGTTGTGTTTGATGCATCCTGCAAGACGTCAACTGGCATCTCTCTAAATGATGCACTGTTTGCGGGACCAATAGTGCAGCAGGAGCTCAGGTCAATCATCCTTCGATGCAGATTCCACCTGGCTATGGTCGTCGCAGATGTGGAGAAGATGTTCCGGCAAATTCGGGTCAGCCTACTCGATTCACCATTGCAATGCATCCTTTGGTTTGGGCCAAACAACGAAATTCTAACGTACGAGCTGTACGAGCTGATTTGGGTTTTGCGAGCTGTACTGGAGATTGCGGCGCTGAAGTACGGAACTTGTTTGGCACGGAGCTCACCGCTACGATGGTTCAATCCACGGATAACGGAAAACGGTACCCTACGCGTGGGTGGGAGACTAAGCCATTCGGACGAATCATCGGTGGCAAAACATCCCATGGTACTACCAGCAAATCATCGTCTAGTGGAGCTGATTCTTCAACATTACCATCAAAAATTGAGGCAGTGAGGCAACGTTTTTGGCCAAAGTCATCCATAACTGCAAACGTTGCTTTCGAGCGAAGCCTTCACACATTGAACAGCAAATGGGAGAACTTCCACCCTCCAGGGCAACCGTGGCAAGACCAGTTTCGAGAACAGGAGTGGATTATTTTGGTCCTGTTTACATACGAGCTGGGAGGCGCTAAGCAGCGATCAAATCTTATGTAGCAATTTTCGTCTGCATGGGTACAAAGACTGTCCATATGGAGCATGTTTCGGACCTGTCTACGGAATGTCTACCGGGATTCTTTGCACGGCGTGGTAGATGTTCAGAAATATTTTCTGATAATGGAATAAATTTCGTTGGAGCTAAAAATAAAATCAATGAGCTTTTCAAACTACTGATGGAACGTGATTATCGGGATACAATAGCTAGGGAATGTACTAAGGAAGGTGTGCAATGGCACTGTATGCCACCGAGTGCACCCCATTTCGGTGGTCTATGGAAGGCTGCAGTACGATCAGCGAAATATCACCTACTCCGGGTAATCGGAGGCACTCCTGTTCCTACAGGAGCAACAACCACCGATGAAATGAAAAATGGGGTGAATTATTGAACTTCACCTGGGAGCTGATGGCATCACTAGGGTAGTTACAGTGAAGACCACCACTGGTGATATGAAACTACCGGTCAACAAAATTTGCTGTTTGTCGAACCAACAGGAGGAGTGTAATAACTGAGAATTGCTGCCCTGGATATTCAGTTCGTCGAAAGGGTTTCTTTTTGTAAATTTTCAGAAGCTTCATAGTCACTTCAGGGTGGGCGAGGATGTCTACGAGTAGCGAGATGGATACGGATGAAGCCAGTGTACGTTGTCAGACTGTTTAAATTGAAGAGCCGTGTCGGAGACGGGCGAGTACGATACGGTCACTCATCTATTGGAAAGCCTTTGCTACCACTCATACCACTGCCAGAGGATATAAGCAAATTATCACCAAAGCGTAGTCAGCCAACATCGAGCACAGCGAGCGATTGGTTATCGGAGGCTGGATCTCCACGCATAATTTGCAATAAATGTCTAGTTCTAAGTTAACTGTTTAAATATAATGTGTAGTGTTTTCTTTCAGTGTAGTTTTCTGTAATGGTTTCGTGTTTTGTGAATTGAAGGTGACCTAATAAGGGCCTTATTGTCGTCCCGAAAACCCCTGGTGAAGGGAAGCTCCATTTACAACGGTCCAAGGTCTAGAAGAGAATCCTTCGACAAGGTCATCCAAAGACAACACCACTATCGAAGGTATCCCAACAAACATTGGTTGCGGATGCGTTTGCGTGAATTTGACAGTTTTACCATAGGTTTTTGTCAAATTTACGTCAACGCATCCGCAACGTATCAATTGTGGGTGGCCTTTAATGGCAGTTCCACTTTTAACAAAACTAAGTCATTTTCAACTCAGTTTTGAGTAACTACAAACGAACGTGTACCTGTACCATCGATGTTTCGTAGAACGGTTCTGAAGGGGCTCGGTCATTTAAATTTGACATTTTTCGCGTTCAAAGACAACAACAACAGCAGAGAAGAGGCAAAACGAACAACCTTTTTCGCAATCGTTTCATTTCATCGGATCAGTCTTGTTCGTTCTTCCATCGTGTTTAGGTCGCGGAAATTCGTTGAGTTTCCTTCTTTCGTCGCAGTGATATTGTACCGTTTTCTTTTCAACCGTTCAACATTTTGGTGATAACCCATTATTTTTGAATTTATTTCATTCGCGCCGCGCGAGTTTTAACCGTTCCCGTTGACGTGTGTGTGTGCGTGGAAAATCTCGAGGAAAACTTAACCTTGCATTAAAAAAGGAAAAGAATCTGTGTTCTTATTGACGTTTTTTTTCTCTCCATTGATTCCTTTGTGCGCTCGGTGTGTGAAATATTTTCTTTTCGTAAGAAGACAACGGCAGCAAGCGGTGCGACAGAGAACGTGAGAAAAACAAAAATAACATCTTCTGGCCATAAAAGGTAAAAAATAGTTACGGTGAACTAATTGGAGCATATCGAGATGTTTTTTTGCGAATATAATCTTCTTTCTTTGAAGTGTTGGAATTCGTTCTTATTGGCGTGAGAATAATAAAAAAAGAGGAAAGGTTTGTGCGTGTTGGTGAAGAGCTGCATCCAGTTCCAATAAGAAATGGGAATTTTGAGGTGAAAATGGATTTCTCCAGTGCTTCGGAATTTTCTCTGGAATCGGCGCTTTTTAGGGAATGAAATGCAGTTGTTTGTTTTGGATGTTTTTAAGTGAAAACCGGAATATTGTTTCAGTTTGAGAAAATAAGTCCAGAATAGGAACAACATCCCACGCGTAAGAAGAAACGGATGATGTCAATCTGATGCGTTCAAAGAAGAAGGAAGAAAAACGGGATGGACAGTGAGCTCGATGTGTTTGGATCGGTGGTAAAAATGTAAAGCGAACGGCTTTTTCCAATGTTAAGATTCGGTTATTCTACAATCAGTTGTTGTCTTTATCAAATGCTTGACTAAATTTATTACATTGATTTTTTGATTAACATTCGAAAGGTAAATTTTCTGAAAACAACGGCATCAGGTTTGGTTTTTATTCGAAAATTGAACCATTCCACATCGATAGATTCTGCTACAGTGAATCGTAATTTCCAGGGGAAATATTGGATTTGTTCCAGAACTAGTTGCTGCGTGGAGCAACGACCGCATTTTGGGTCGCATGTGTCACTTACACTTACTTACTGATTAATCTATATGCGGCTCCCGTATAAGATGAGTTCCGCAACAGGCGGCGCGGTGAACTGGCATAATAAGCGTGTCGAACGCAATTTACCTGCTTTGAATGCAAGCCGAGCACCGAGCCAAGATGATTTCGCTTTCGGACTTGGCAACTCTATTTGCCACACGGCTGCGGCTTCGAAAACCGCCCGGATGACACAGAGTTTCTTATCGAGAACCGGGTTTCTGTGTTTACATTTGCACCGAATGATTACCACACCATTTACCTACACGAACGACGTCTTTGCTTTGTTGAATTTAATACTCAGATAACGAATGAAAACTTCCGACACAAAGTCACCTTTCCAAATCGGTGATGACTACGTTCCCCTCAAAACCGGACGGCGGCGATGGCAACGGCGATTCATAATCGGTTTTCTTCTATAAATAAATAACTTACCTACCTAAACTTCTGCTTACCTTCGCATCACTCAAACTCGCATCACATTATCCCCGCGCGCGTTGCTCCAAGGCTGTTTGTTGTTGCTCCCCTTCGCCCTAATAAAGGTCGCTCCGTCACACGCATTTCGTCTTACTATGCGGCTCTAAAAATTACACACATTATTATGGTTCGCGATCACCTACGCCTCTGCACCGAAGCGGACGTACGATCAGCTAACGAAGAATGTCGGATCAAAGCATAGTCATTCAGTAGTTTAGATTTTGATTGATCAGATGTTTGTCTTGTTGAAGTGTGTTGTAATCGAACATAATGGATTCAATTATAGTCGACTGTGTTTGCTCGCTCTTTCCGACCGGTTCGGGTCAAAATGTTTACTTTTGGAATGATTGTTGGGGTGAAGACACGGCGGCAAATTCCATCCGGAATCATCGGATGTGCTTTCTTTTTGGACGAAATAGCCGCAAAGAATGCTTTGCAAAATCTTCTCGAAGGCAAACAATCAGCAGGTACGTCCGCAAACAGTAGCAGGGAATTGCAGTGGCTCGAGATCCTCATCATGCAAGCGGAAATGAAACAGAAAGACAAAAGCGAGTGTAGTTCGCTTCCCCGCGGTGCACCTTGGAAACGTTAAGCTCCCTTTAACGGCTAAACGAACTACGGAGGGAGCGCCACATACACATGGCGTATTAGGGTGGTTGCCAGTAAAACCCCAATTATGATAACTGGCTGCGAAAACAAAAACGAGAGGTGCTGTTGCATTTGGGCTGGCTCCTGTGTCGTTTACTTCAGTGCTGCCGGGTCGCACCGAGTAGGAAATGGCGAGGTTACAGCAGCACCCACCGCCCGACCACGCCAGTCGGGTGGAAGTAGGCTCAGATATCCCTATACCAAACTTAGCAGGCTCAGAACACGGTTCCCCATGAAGGGTCGTGTCAACCCTCGCATGGTCTCCCTGCTCCCATTCAAGCTTTCATAGATAACCATGGGATCATTATAACGACTATTCCACGAAGGTTAGGATAGCGGCTGGAGGGGAGCTCAACAGAATGGAGGGTTATACCTCAGGAACGACTAAACTCCAAGAGAAAGCGAATCCGTTCGCTATAGGCTGCCTAGTGAGGTCTTCATCACGTAGGAAGGTGGCATCTGGTGCCGCCAAGCTAGGTGTGGTTATGGATGGGCCAGGACTCATCCGGGCCATGAATAGGATGCGGGAAACGCTTCCGAAAATAGTGGAAGTGTCCGAGCAGTTGGATGCCATTATTGACTTAACGTCATCGCGTAATAACATAGCTAAGCACTTAAAACTTAGCCTCCTTGAGCTACGTATGACAGTGCAGGCTGCATGCAAGGAGAGGGAAGAGCTGGAAGCCAAGTTCCTAGCCGAGCAAAGTGCCAAAGAGTTGGCACAGATAGCAGCCATGAAAAGGGCTAGGGAAATAGCCACGAAGCACACGTAGACGGAAGAGTCCGTATCCGTGGGATACTACCCCATCTACCATGGGGGTAGGGATCTCCAAGCTTGCTAGGCAGTCTTCGGGTGAAATGGCACCCGGCGCTTCTAAAAGTGGATCAGATCAAAACCCTATGCGAACGTGGCGGTGGGGACAAACGGTCCATCCTCGTGACTAGCTCCGGTTGGCCGCAAAGAGAGAGAGCACTAAAGGAGCAGTGCAAGGTCGAGGTCGTCGCCACTCGAAATCCAGATGGCAACAATAAGGGTGTCAGCAGCCGACGCCGACACGGCGTTAAAAGAGGCGAGGGTTAAGGTGGGATGGTCGATATGTCCACTTAGCTTGCACCAGCCGTCGAAGGTATGCTTCAGATACCTAGAGAGCGGTCACATGTCCTGGGAAAGCAAAGGCCCAGATAGGAGCAACATGTGCCACAGACGTGGGATTGCAAAGGACCCACAACTGCTTGACGTGTGCTGGGAAAGCAGATGATAAGCACGTCAGTGTAGGTAACCCAACTTAACTAGAACCATTGTGAGGCCGCCTAGCAACTGCTGTGTCAGGCAGTTCGCGGCAACGAATATCGCCATAATATCCGATCCATATCGCAACCTCGCCAGCAGCGGCAATTGGCTTGTGAATAGGTCCTGTATGGCGGCATTATAGACGACGGGCAAGGACCCGGTTCAGTTGTGTCCACCTCAAATATTGGCTTCGCGGTTGTAAAAATGAATGAAGTGTTCTTCTGCAGCTACAAGGCACCGCCAAGATGGTCGATTGAACAGTTTCCTAATTTGATCGATCGTATGAAAACTGAGCTAACTGGTCTAAACCCGTTGGCAATAGCGGGGGACTTCAACGCTTGGGAGCTCGAGTGGAAGAGCCGCCTTACCAACCCTAGGGGTCAGATTCTTCTGGAGGCCTTCGCTAGGCTCAATGTGGACCTAGCCACGTAGGTACGAAGAATACTTACCATAGAAATAGAGCGATATCGATAATCGATGTAACATTCGCCGACCTCCGAAGAACATGCCTCCGCGCACAACGGAGGATGCAAAAAGCGCGGTCCGACGCTGAGAGTGGAGCGTAGCGGCAGCGACTGGATAGTCATGAGGAAAACGGAAATAGTTTTTGCACCAGCACCAGCACATCAGTCCCAAGCTCAGTCCCAAACTTAATTAATTGCCCCTAATAACGTAACTAACACGACCACACCCTCAAATAATCTGTCAAAATAACACAGCAAATCAAATCAAAGATTCTAGTTGGAAAACTAGGAAAATTTAAATTAACACTTCGAGCACTCGGCACTGAAGAAGCCTGTAATTCGCAGACGAAATAGGCATATCTGTCAAAAGATAAGCAGTGGAATTTAACGAAATTTGCTCACGTGTATTACCCAAGTAACCACGAGGCTGTAATAGCATGCATATATAGGGTATATGTATTACGTCTAGTGCATCATTGCAGTTGGATTAACGCTGAAAAGGGCCCCACTAAGATCGAACTAAAGCTATATCTTTTGTAATGCCATAAGAGATTGCTAAAGTAGCATTATTGCATTGGTAATGCATCACTACTTTTTTAAGCTAATTTAATGCTTCATTTCTTGACAACTGTTGAATTGATGCGATCTCGCATTACCGATGTTGGTTTTGGGTTGAATAAGAGCAATCATATAATGGTTGTGGTTACTTGGGTAGTGATAGTTAACAAAAGTGTCTCAGTTGTTTATTTGTGTAGAAAAAATGATCAACTGAAATGTTAATTTAAATTTCCCTAGTTTTCCAATTACAATCGTTCTACTAATACGCTCGTAAAAGTGTTTTTAAAAAAAAAGTGAAAGAAAAGATTCTAGTACCGAAAAGCGCAAGAATGTATTGAAAGGTGCAGGCTGCAAGGTGTACTTTGGACCAAGGGGTTTTACAACAGTGATCCAATTTCAAATCACTAGTTTCATATTGATTGTTGGTAGAGGGGTGCTAGTTGCCGCAAAGGCCGCGCTAAAGAGTGAGATAAGAGCCAGCAAGCGAGCCTGCGTCAAAAGACCAATACGAACCCATGGGGTGACACCTATCGGGTAGTAATAGCCAAAACCAGAGGAGCGGCGGCTCCTAACGAGCAATCACCAAAGCTGCTGCAGGTGATCGTTGAGGGACTCTTTCCGAGCCACGATTTGAGTCCCTGGCCCTCCGCCACCGTAGATTTGTCCCATGACCAGCGTTCCAGTATCCGACACCATAACGCTGTCATAGCGATGGAGAGATGGTCGACTCAGCTGTGGGTATTGATAACAACGAGCACAACAGGGGTTGGAGATGAAGAACTGTTGCGATAGGTAAGTCGCTCAAGGTGAATAAAGCGCCACAATCGCACAGTATTCCGAACCTGGCTAGATGACTAATTTGCTGGCTCCCAAAATGGGCAGGGTAGTTATGCAAAGATGCTTGGACGAAGGCGTCTTCCCTGACGCCTAGAAAATTCAAACTCTTGTATTGCTACCGAAGACAGGAGGGGATCCTTCGGCATGTAGACCATATGAGATAAGGTGCTTGAGAGGGTAGTCATCATCAGACTGACACCTGTTTGGCTTCCGTAAAGGCAAGTCGACGGTAGATGCCATTTTGTTCTTCATCAAGGCGGCCGGAGTGACAATCCAGTGCAAGAGGCGAGGAGGCCACAACTGTGCAGTTATCCAAGAATTTACAACCGCCATGTCTAGCATGTGATGAAATAGACGCCTTGTCCACTTACGACTCTTAGCTGTTATTCGGTAACGAATAATGAGGTCTAGCTATCCATGAGGTCCACTCCGACCATGTGTGCGTTGTGCGTTTTCTTATTATACCGAGACATTGTGCTTATTGGTTCTGCTCCAACATATGTGGACAGCAAGTCGACGGGTTTGTTGTCCTTCCAAACTAATACGCTTACGTTGCCATCATCCACAGTTATGAAGCACTCCTTATAATACCCTCTAGGATTCGTCTTCTTTATTATCTCTTTCGTTTAACATTTTCCTATCTGGTTACCCTTACGGTACCGAGAGAATGGATGCCTTCCTTGGCTAACTGTGTTATAAGAGGAATTGAAGTATAATAATTATCGAAGTACTAACTATGGTTTACATTGAGTGGCACAGCACGGATCAGTCTTGTAACAACATTTGCGGTTGCTCACATATGTGGCTCACCTGGTAGGAGATATGTTCGTTTGTCGCTCCCCGAATAAATTTCGAAGTTATGAGCAAACCCTTCTATGCTACAAAGAAGATATAACTTGAAGCCCCACTTATGTGGCTTATTGGGTAAGTATTGCTTCATATAATGAGCCATCTTCGTAACACACACCTGCTCATCGATAGACAACTGCTGTTCCATTGGTACTTTACCGAAACGTTCTCTAAGATATTCTATAGCCGGCAGCCGGCTATAGCTATTGCAGCTCAGAAAAACATTACTTTCCTCGACGATTTTATCCTTCAAATCCGTCGTGAAGAAGTACGAAAAAAATAGTACAGTGTATCGCAATCCAACAACTCGTCGGGAAGGGTGCTAACACCATCAAAGGGCATGTTTCCGTTTCTCCAGAAAGGTTTAGCAGTAGATCTGGACGGTTTGATCAAGGGTCCAGCTCGTTCATTAGCGGGGCATTCTTCGTCTGAAAGCTCTTCCGGAACAGACGCTGCATCATCGTCATCATAGGATACCTGATTGAAGTCCTCGAGATCCCCTATCAGCTGGTGTATAGTGTTTGTGATCATCCTCAACATTCGAACCCGACTGATCAAAACCATCTTCTGAGTTATGAAGATTCTCCAAATATCGTAGAATCTGTCATTGTTTGTCTGTGGAAATAAAAAAAAATGCGGTGAAGGCGCAATGTTGCTTTGAAACAACAAGCACTATTTTGACGAAAAACCTTAGTTATTCAAATTTTTCGTAAAACAGTTATCGCTACCCTAAAATAGAGTTATTTCCGATAGGTTAGTCATTTTTCCTTAGCACTTACCTGCAAAATTTTCAATAAATTATTGAAAAAAATCTGCGTCCATTGAACTTATAGCGTGTGTTAACTTTTCATTGTTTTGACAGTAAAAAATCAGACAAAATGCTTCGGTACAGTGCTCCCACTTCACACGACTGCTTCATCGAAGTCTATGTAACAATTTCACTGGATTATTTCCCCAAAAGGAATAGAATTAATTTATTTTTAAGCTTAGAGAGTTTGAGCTGTATAGTGGAATACCTGTAACTAGAAATGAGAAGAAAAATTAGTATTTTCCATTTTATTCCAACTGCCTTTGCTTATCTTGACAGATACGCGCATTTCGTCTACTGTGCAGACTTCTTCAGTGTCTCGTACTAATACTGGTTGTCAACCGATCGACGACCGCATTCACGGAAGAACAACTGACTCATCTCAACAAGGGATTAGGATACGCGTTTACAACCAGATCATCATCGACGTGGAGACAGCAATTACAAACACTCTTCCGACATCTTTACAAAGTGCCAGGACACAGCCAGGACTATCACTTCGAACATTATTAAGGACGGACAGAAACAAAAACACAACAATGAGAAGAAAATTCGCATCGGTGAGGAACTGATGACAAAGCCTGTTTCATACCTAATCGCAGACAAAGGCAACACAGTCGTCATCATGGATAAGGAGAACTACGATAGGCAGATGGCTTGCTGGAAGATCAATAATGGTCCTTATAGGCAGTTTTAAGTAGACCCCCTGCCAAACATGGTGAAACACGTGGATAAAACACTAAAGGAGTGTAAAGCAGTATTAGAGGATGCAGCAGTCCGTATTTGCGAACCAAACTCCATCCTTCCCAGAATTAAAAGCCTCCCAAAAGTCCACAAACCCTTAAACAAAATGAGGGTGATTGATGAAGTTTGTAGAAACAGATAATTTCTCATCTCCATGCAAAGCGCTAGGAGTGGACCGTAATTTTATTGCTAGAACGTAAGGAATAAAATTACGGTCCACTCCTAGCGCTTCGCATGGAGATGAGAAATTATCTGCTTCTGCAAACTTCATCAAAGATCGTTGCTTCCGTGCTGGGAAGAATACAAAAAATAACAATCAATAGTGAAGGGAGATTGTTTCATATGCAGGATCTCCAGCCCACAAGCAAGCAAATTGGCTAGTAAAAGAATTTCAAGGTATCTCCGAGCAATTCCCAACAAGCTTAGTTCGCAACTCTCAAGAATTTCAACAACAGCTGGTCATATAAATGATAATGAAGTACTGGTATCTTTCGACGTCACGGCCCTTTTCCCTAGCGTACCGATCAAGGACGCAATTAGCCTTCTAGAAGATTGGCTTTTGAAGCAATAAGATGACACAACATGGAAGCAAAAGGTGCGGATGTACCTTAAGCTGACTCGACTTTACATGGAAAGAACTACTGCACTTTCAGAGGTTCATTCTATAAACAATTAAAACGAGCCCCTATGAGAAATCCTCTATCCCCATTCCTCTGTGAACTGTTTATGGCGAATCTGGAAACAATCCTAAAAGCGAAAGGATTACTCCCAACTCGTTGGTGGAGATACGTCGACGACATCTTCGCCGTAGTTAAACAAGACGATCTCTCCTCAGCTCTTCAAAAAATCAACAATCTCCACAAAAACATTGAGTTGTATGTATGTATGGTAGCCACCATCCCCTCTAGCCCTTGGCTTGGATGCAGCTCCACTTAACAGCAAGATCAAATTGGGCCACCGATCTGAATTCGCACTATCGCTGTATGAAGGGCCAAAAACGGAGGGTGGACCCGTAAGCAGAGACACTTACACGAAATCCACGGGAAATTAAGAATCTCCTTCCAACGATATGATCCAACAAATCGAATAACACAATTCGCAATACTCATTAAGCTTTCTACAGGATGGCTTGTTAAGAAGGGCGCGTCACTCTCCTGAAACTGTTGGAGTAGAACTCGCAGCACCACACTCGAATCGGTAGGATAAGAAATGATACTGTTTGTTCCCTCTAGACTCAGGCAGTCAATCAAACCATCGTCCAGTTTCAGCTTGAATGATACCCTGGTGCTCCCTCCCAACCCAGTATTTATTATATTTATATAAATATAGATGTAATGTAATAATAATATGTTATATATGATTATATAGTAGAAGCAAAAATTATATAAGGATATTTGGTTAAATTATGTAATAGTTGGAGTTCACGAGCCTATGATAACCATGTTAAACTAAATTAATTAACCTGCTGAAATAATAATATTAAGGCAGTAATAATAATATGCAGCTTCGTACCACTTTGTATCACTGATGGGTGACTGTATCTCTGGAATGTGAAGGTCATCTTGTTATTCATTGAGGTATAAATATCAATAAAGCATTCAATTGTATATAAACCATAATATTATATTATTACGTATTTAATCATGACATATAGATATATAACCTTCTGGAATGAAGAGCATTTATTAATTTTGATTATTATTTGATATAATTTAATAAAATAATTATACCGGCCGGATCACCAAACTGAAGCAATTAAAATTTTATTAATTATTTTATTACTTCTTCCATAATATTATATGTATGATATGCAATTAATAATGATGAACAGCTGTGTTCCTCTGAACCGCTCAAATAGTGAGTTGATGATCGTGTACTGAAATGTTAAGGTCATATTACGCCATTTAATGGAAAAATATAATGAAGGAATTAAAGGTTGAGCGGTCGAGAGAGTCGTCAACATTTCTATTAATGAAAATATGCTAGAGCTTGTAAAAAACATGCATCATATAATAACACATACTAGTATCTACACATCTATATATACATCCATTGCTACTTTCGAGAAGGCCACTCCGACGGTGCTAGATACAGCTGAAAATTGATCCCCATTCTTACTGATGCTTCTACCAGAAGATGATCATCCCATAACCGCAAGACCTCCTCTCCTAAACTGTATGGTACCTGAGAGAAATTTACCTTTCTGGCGTAATACATGTAATGAAATATACAGAATTAGGCTATGAATAAACAATGTCCTATAAGATGAAATATATAGTGAGGGTATATTGTAATATGAATTGAAAATTACATGTGTGCCGACTGCTGTTTTGTTGCAATTGTAGACAAACTTGCGCATCCATTATGAACCAGAAAATTTAGGCAATGTATGACCGCCATGAAAAAAAGAATTTTAAATTTTAAATTATTTTGTAATACCTGACGACCTGGAAGACCTGAAAGATATGAGAATGGAAAAATTATGATATGATGTACCGGTCGCACCCCTCACTTCGCTATTGTCGGATTGACAACATTGCCCAGGCTACGCCAACCAGCGTCTCCATGTTTCAACTGGCAGTCTTTTGTGATCATATGACTCGTGGAGGCGTGAGGTAGGAACTTGTGAGGACCAGAGGTCGGTCGCATCCTCCTGCCAAGTTGTCAACTCACCATTTGAAGCCCATCTCCACAAAAACATTGAGTTCACTCATGAAATAGAAAAGGATGGTAAACTTGCATTCCTCGACCTTCTAGTAGTGAGAGAATCATTGTCACCATCTCCTTTAGAGTTTGTAATCTTCAGAAAACCCACAAACACCCAAAGAGTCATCCCTTACACTTAAAACCACTCTTTTCAGCACAAAATGGCCGCCACATGTTCTACCGGATGTTGACCCAATGGTTACGAAAAGAAGACAATTCAAGCGATCATCAACAAAACGGAAAAACATCTTCATAGGAAATCACAAACAATCCTCTCCGACTCACCTGAACCCCTGAAACGTGTATCCATCTCCTTCGATGAAGACATTACACAAAAGCTGAAACCACAACTTAGGAAATTTGGTTTAGACTTACCGCCCATACACAATGGGAAACGGAACGGAAAACGAAAATTTTGACAGTTGCTAAAAATGACTTCGATATGTCCAATTAGAATCGGCTTGGATCTAGCTTGTTTTCTTTCCGACATGCAGGAATACTCAGATCGGGTTTTGCCGTTTTCCGTTTTCATTGTGTTTGGGCCATTAGTTTTCTCTAGTAGGCACATTCAATAAGCATCGTTGTTAGGCTCCACCAAAGATTTAATAGACATATTAGGCAGAGCAGGGGTATACAAAATCAAGTGTAAACACTGCAGCAAACAAAGAGAACTTTGGCAACAAGGTTCAAAGAGCATCTAGCGGAGGTGACTAAGGCTGTCAAACAGAACGAGAAAGGAATTTCACATAACTTCAAATCGACAGTTGCAGAACACATCTTCACGGAAAATCACGACATAACGACGAATGACATCACAATATTACGAACTACCTCTACACCCTGGAAATTAGACGTCACAGAAAGCTTAGAAATAAACAAACAAGAGAACACAAATCTACTAAACAAAGACCAAGGCAACGGTTACACATGGCTTTTCAACTTTCTACCTAAACGACAACAAAGCCGACGCAGCGGAGCACCCGCTGCTACACAATAATTAGGTTAGGCATAGGGAAAAAAGCGAGGAAGATATTAAGTACATTTGTTTTTGACTCAGGATAGTTATAAATAAAATAATGATAGGTAAACGTTTTGTATTTAGAAAATAGTATATATACGGCAGGTGGCGAAGGTTTTCTTTCAGTCTAAGTATTAGTACGAGACATTGAAGAAGTCGGCACATTTTACGAAATACGCGTATCTGTCGAAGATAAGCAAAGGTAGTTGGAATCAGGAATTGTCGTAAATCAAAGAGCTGTGCAAAGTAGACAAGTGCTTCACCCAATTTCAAGTGTGCGTCTCCTGTTTCCAACCCGGTAACAACTTGACAGCTCCAGAGTAAAGTCAATGTACCCCGATAATTTTGGTTCACTGGTTCTGTCAAATCAAATGAAACCAAGAACAAATTATGAATTGAACGTATTTCGTACATCGACTGTTATTTTCAAAGCTGTGGAGCACATATTCGTACTTGATGAATATAATGCTGACGATATGTTGTTGTCGAGACTTAGACTATTAGCCAAATATTGATTAATTTAAAAACCGTAATAATAAAAACACTCCGAAATTTTTAGCACTTGAAAAATATCCGGAAGCTAGCAAGCCGCGAATAAAATAGCAGCCTACACGCTTAGATAGAAAAACCTAAAATTAAGTATTTATTTGGTCTAAAAATAGGTATTTTTACAATACCTAGTACCCAATACCCAGTTAAATGAAACGGTAATAAACAGTAATTTTTACTGAAATTGAAGTTATGATCACCCTATAAAGGACGTTATTATTAACCCAAATTTCAATAAATTGATAGTCACTGGAGCAACGCGGTCGCCATATTTTTCTAAACGAAAACTTTCATATTTTGCTTATTAATCTTTAAATAAACAGTTTGCTCATGTCCAATATTTGAAACAATAATGACGATTCCGATTAAAAATAGCCAGAAAGTTATGATCAATTGCAGTTTTGGATATTACGATGTTTACCCTTACTTTAGCTTTAAGCCTAGTATGCAGCTGACAAGTAAAGACTTGAAGTAATTTTTGCCATTTTTAAAGAAGTAATTTTGATAACTGCTTCATTATGGGTGAAATGTCAGTTTCTCTTGCGGAATAATCCAAAGGAATATTATTCCGGAAGGAAAAGTGACAGCACCATTAAGATTACCTGGTCAGACATTACTAACGTTACGAAGTTTGTCCTCCTTTTCAGCTGCATACAAGGTGAGTAATTCGGAGAGTAAAACCATTTCTTGACCATTACTTGTCCTATCCTAATGCACATTACTTTTGAACTGCATACTAGCCTTTACTTAGATTCCTCCATACTTAATTAATATTTTATTTTTAATAAAAAAACATTTTTACTTTTTATAAAAATGAACATTTCTAGGTTTTTTTTTTCATTAGGGCAAATCTGCAATTGAGAGACTCTCTTTGATTACTTTCTCTTCGATGCATATTCCATTTAGCGTTACGTTTTTCATTTAACTATTTGTAGAGTATGGTAGCCAGCACTGTTGTGTTTCTATCTGTACTAAAGAATCCCTCAAAAGATAATAGCGCTGTAATACATGAAAGAGAGCGAGAGAGGAGAGAGCCTCTAATTGTTAGATTCGCCCTTTTGAAAAAAAATCCTAGATTTGTTTCTCTATATGTGCCGAATTCTGTAAAATTAAATTCAGGAAAATTTCAATGAAAAAAAAGCAAAAGGAAAATTTAATGATGTCAAAATAAGTCATGGTGTCTGTTTTTCGGCTATTTTACTTCAATCGTAATAAGTTCAGAATACAAATTCTCAAACCGACCTTACCGGAAATATTCTAAGTCCACGTAAACAATCACCCTGAACTGTCAAAACTACATTGATGACGCCATCGTGCAATGATCTATACTTTTCAATATGAGACACTCTGTAACCTTCAGCACAATGGAAGGCCAGCGTAACAATATCTCTCGTTTCTCTTGCAATCACACATGATGGATAGGATTTTTTTTCATCCCTGTGTGCTTGAAACAAGAAGTTAAATGTTTAAACTTCATCAAAAACAACAATGAATTATCGGCTTCGTAAAGGTAACGCAATTGAACCTAACAAACAAATAAACTAGCTAAAAAAACATCAAGTTTTATGCTTGGTGCTGCGAGACGTGTAGCGTGTAAATAAAAATAATCTCTCTTCATTATTTTTTATACCCCTTCTCTCTTCGTTTCATTCTTTCTCTCTCTCTCTCTCTCTCTCTCTCTTTCTCTCCCTCTTTGTCTCGCTTTGTTTGACTTTCTCTCAATTCCATTCTCAAGTAATGATGATTTACATTTGATATAATTGAAAGCAAATGAATGGTAAGAAAGCCACATAAACATTACGCCTTATTAAAAATTTGTTCTTGCACTGTTTTGAACATCCACACAAAAGGAAACGAAAACACGTATTCTAAAGTTAAAAAGAGGTAGTATCAAGAATGGATGGCCCTTTTGTTTATGCACGATAGAGCCATCTACAATTTGTAGATGGGTACGTGAAACTAAGCTCATCTGTCAAGATGCTCGGGGGTTGCCTGTTTCAGACGAGCGCACAAAACGAACGTGTGAGAGATTTCGAAGCAGCACGAGAGACAGAAAGCCGCACATGCACTTCTCTTTCAGATATAAAGAGTGCTTTGGCTCATGCTTTGGTTAATGGTATTAAAATGAAAATTTTGGATTCTAGTAACAAAAAGGCAGTTTATGGGTTTATAGAGGGAGAATTTGATTAAAGTCTTAATTCACAACTAGTCGGGCCTTTTGAAAATTACGAAATACTTTTGAGCACTTCAAAAGGTCTTTGTATGGAAACTCTAAGACTTATTCATACACCCTGTTGCTCTGGCACATTACTCATGGATGATTATCTTCATTGTTATGGGTCGCATGGGTGGTATATGAAATTATAAGTTTGTCATTTGCTAATAAAATGCTCGATTCCACGTGGGCCATGTAGTGCATTGCACAAAGCATTATGAAAACATGTGAAGTTAACACAAATTTGTGCAGGTCCAATCTAAAGTGCCGCCGTGGCTGTTTTTCGCACTTGTGTTTGCACAGAGACGACAAGCGAGAGTGCAATCGTTAATGCTCGAAGAGACCTCGCCGAGTAACGTCATGCGTGCCAAAGAAAGACTTGGGCCAAAAACATACCGGAAGCAGAAAAAATTCAAAAGGAACCCAAAACAGGCCGCGTCCGTGAAACCACGGGCCCGCTAACTCTACGATTCGTTATTGTGTAGAAATTCTGGGTGTATAAAAATGGACGATGAAACGTATGTGAAACTAGATTACAAAACGATTTCCGGACCACAATTCTATACTGTAAGCGAAGACAAAGACATCCCCGAAACGGAGAAGGCAATTTTTACCGAAAAAATCGGTAAGAAGGTTATGGTTTGGCAGGCAACATGCGAGTGTGGTAAACCATCTAGTCCGTACATCACAACGGAGACGAAGAACACTCAGAAATACGTTAGGGATGTCTCCAGAAGCGATTATTGCCGATGATCAAGCAGCACGAAGGTCAAGTAGTGTTTTGGCCTGATTTGGCGTCATGTCATTACGCAAAGGACACTTTAGAATGATACAAAAGTCATAATGTATGTTTCGTGCCGAAATACATGAGTCCGCCGAACTGCTGCCCAGAGGCACGGCCAATCGAGTCTTTTTGGTCTTTAACCAAAGCAAAGCTTCGAAAATTCATAAAACCAGCGGACGACATCCAAAAATTTAAAAAAGATTCACCAAAAGTGGTCAAAATGGTGGGAAGTACCACTGTGCAGAAGCTAATGGGTCATGTTCGAGGAAAAGTTAGGAATCTTGGCTATGATTAAATATTTTGATTAAACAAGAGTAAAATATCATATAAAACACAAATACAAATATGATTTGCCAAATAAAATGATTAAAACTAAAAAAAACATAACTATTTTGTTATTTTGAAAGTGTGCTTTCCGGAACAGTCTATAATCACTGATACCGAAAGAAATCAATTGATGATATGATAATTATGGTTTTGTTATAAAAGTATATCAATTCGAAATATTGCATTGTACAATTAAAATGGCTTACATTTAGTCGTAGTCCTACGCCATCATTTCGAACAACCCCCATTGGGTACCTTGTAGTTTTATTTTATTAAAATGGCTCCGAGGTAGATCTGTTCTTTTGCGTCCAAATATTAAATTATTCAATTATTCATTCAGACTTAGTACGGTGACGGTCGCAGGGATACAAAAATTGCCACCATTATGGCCGATTCGTATCGCCACTTCGAATATTTGAAGGCACAAATCTACACAATTTCAAAACATTAACTTGACAAGTGACACTTGAACAGAATTCTTGTTGCGCTGCAGCATACAAGTCATTCAAGTTGGCCATGTCAAATCATTATAGGCTCTTAGATTTGTGCCTTCGGAAATTCGAAGTGGCGAGCAAGGTGAATTTAATACTTCAGGTGGTCTATTTTCTTCAGTTTGTTGGGAAGATGGGTGGAGTAGCAGGTTATCAAATTAGATTTAGCAGTGGAGCGAAAGAGTAAGGAACATTCAATAGTGTATTAAATTCACCTTGGTGGCGAGCCAGCCGGTGGCCATTAATGTATTCCAGCGATCTTCACCATACAAATCAAATTTTTTAGTACGGTTTCTTTAGTAAACTAAAGTATTTTGTATCCTATATTTGAAGCAACTTTGAAGAAAACCAGTCCACTTATCAACGGAGAGATCATCGCAAGGACCTGTCAAATGCCCATCGCATAACCTAGTTTCAAACAATCAAACTGCTGGTGCATTCGACAGACGCGACACCCTGGACCGCTTCCAATTCATAAAAATAAAACCAACATCCACACTCGAAAGAAAGATCCCCTACTTTCGGTAACCTCGGGATCCCACTCCCGGTAATCGTTACGGTATACAACATGCATGGCCAGCGTAGGTGTACCTTCAATGTCGAAGACAGACGAGAACTCGGCGGCGATTTGTATTTAAATTTTCAACGGCCGCCCGGCGAACGTGCAAAAACAGTTGGTGTGATAATAAATGATGGCGTCATCAGCGTCAGCGCCACCACCCAAGCACCTCCATTTCGGAGCAAGCAAATCCATATGGTTCGTGCTTGGATCTCCGGATTTTATGACGATCGGTTGTTGATCGTGTCTCGCGAAAGGCGTTGGCGGGCTTAAATTGAATCGGAACGATCGGCCGGCCATATGTCAACGGCGTGCGGTCGGTGTAAACGCTGAACACATTGACCTAGGCGGTGTCGGATCGGAGCGTGAAGCAAGGTGTAGGAGGATCAATGTCAAGTCCGATTGCCTCGAACGTGTTAATTTGTAATGGAGCGCGATTTTCTATAACAATCAAGGGTCAAATCTCCAAAGGTTCGAAATGATCGTTGAAACTAGTTTCCATTCTTCAAGTTGTATAAGCTGTGGAGCAACAACTCACCCGGAATCCGTGGAATTTGGATTAGTAAACCTCCGCGGTACTGAGATGATATGAGGGGGCAGCCAGCAGGAAGTCTCGCACGATGCCGTCATCGCTTTTATTGGTGAATACGCTCACCGCAGGTCGAATGTAGACCGACAGAATGCCGAGTAAGGTGTGTAGTTGCTACGGTTTGTGTTGACATGAGAAATGGAATGGAGAAAAATGATCCGACGGCTACCAGGTCCGAACGAAACCCCATAGGTAATGCAATATGGATCGAGGAGCCGCACTGTTTGTTGTGTATTCATTCAGACGCACTCGCTGCTGCTGTTCGTTGTTCGTGACCATATTTGACCGGTGACGCATGATAATTTAAATTGAACACAGTGACGACCACCTATAGGCCTGCTACGACGGTGGCTTGTCATTAATTTTTATGGAGGATATCTGGTTAATTCAATTAAGATAGAGATCGCCAAGTACCAACTTTAACTTTAAACGATCTGATTCGTTGAGTGGCAGACGATGATGGGTTTATTTGCCTTAATCAGCGCGTCCTCGCAGAAGTTGGGTAAACAGTGCATAACAAAACAACATCTCTCATCATTTAAAATACGTTTGTCGTTTGATTGTCGCAGTTGATGCCCCTGAAAGGCTTCCACGAGAGAGATTTTTTTAAATTGCCTGAGCGGTGCAATTGAGATTGGAAATGAAGCATGTAGCAACAGAGCAAAAGCAGTTATAGGAGTCACATATCACGATCGGTAGCAGAAAGTAGCGGTACAGTGGCCTGACGATCGTTTACATTGCGGTTTTCTTTGCTAGCTACTTCAGATTTATTTTTCGAGAAGCAGAGCTGTTTAGAAATATATGATCTAGCTCAATAGTAGGCTGTTTCAAATAAAGGAAAATGTTGGCAAATCATAGTAATCCTTGATTCAATATAGGTACCTATGTTAGCAACTATACTTTGTTAAGAAAATAATACTTCATTCGTTATTAACCACTCAAGTAGTACGGTTCGACTTTAGTTCAATTACAAGCGGTTATGGGCCCAGAACTTGCTACTGCGGGAAGATTTCAATATTGCCAGCATTGGAGCAAGTCAGCGAAGCACTCAGAGATACTCCCAGACAGGGTTGCGGCTTATCATTTTGACTCAGGCATATTCATTTGCCAATATCTCCTTTCAGAGGGTCGATTTGATAATATGATGTATGATGAACTTGTAGTGCATGAGTAGACCTACAACTTTGTTTAACAGTACATTGCTCTAACTCCTATATCTTCGACATGAGAGCGTATATTCACAGTGATCTTCACGATGATAATCGCGTGATCTTCACCGCGAATTTCATCGCGAAGATCACTGCGAATATACGCTCTTATTCCTCAGATATAAGCAGATAGAGCTATGTATTGTTAGACCAAGTTGTAGGTCTACTCAAGCACCATAAGTTCATCATACATTATATTTTGAAATTGAGCTTCTGAGAAGAGCTATCGGCAAATGAATATGGATAAGTCAAAAATGATAAGCCTGCAACCTTGCCCAGAGACGCATTCGACTTCAATATTCCTGCGATTACATCAGACCTCGTTGAAGCCGCAATCCAGAAGCTGAAACTCTCAAACGTGGCAGGACCCGACGGAATTCCTTCATGAGTACTAAAGAATTGCTCTGCAGTGTTTACGATTCCTCTTTTGAAGATTTTCAATACAGCAACTGTTCGCTAACTGGGTGCTCTTTAACTGGGCTGCTTTTTAACTGGCGTGTCGCTAACTGGGCTTACAGCCCAGTTAAAAAGCAAATAAACTTCAAGAATCAGCGTTTGACATCTTGTTGTCAAAATTCGGAAGGGGCATGTAAAAGGCATATAAGGTTCGTGGAGGAGTAAAAAATTGTTAAATTGTATGAAATTGAATCATAATCTTATACAAATCGAGTAAAATAGTTTTAAAACAATGGAGTGCACAATATACTACATCGAAATAATGTTTAAAGCATAGAAACATTATGTAATTTATGTATTGCGCAATTAAATATGCCAACCGAAATCAGATCGAAAGCTCCTCGAAATTTATTTACATCTGAAATGTCAGCCCAGTTACCGAGCGTGCATCCGCTAACTGGGCTGTGCACTTAGCCCAGTTAGCGAACGGTTACTGTATCTCGTTACGCCAGGGAAAATATCCAACACGTTGGAAATCTTCGTTCATGTTCCCGATTGTCAAGAAAGGAGATAAACAAAATGCCGAAAATTATCGAGGGATCACATCGCTCTGTGCCTGCTCAAAAGTCTTCGAGATCATCGTCAACGACTTGTTGTTCGCTAGTTGCAGAACACTACATCTCTCCTGAACAACATGGATGTCACCCCAGAAGATCGATTTCAACCAACCTTGCACCTCTCGTTTCCTCGTGTCTCCGGAATATGGAAATTGGATCTCAAGTCGACGTTGTTTACACTGATCTCAAGGCTGCTTTCGACCGGGTCGACCATGCTATACTTTTGGCAAAGTTAGACAAACTTGGTGTGTCAAATAACTTAGTTCGTTGGTTCAAATCTTATCTAACGGACAGGATGCTCTGTGTGAAGATCGGCTCAGCTCAATCGAGCTACTTTACTAATATGTTGGGCGTACCTCAAGGCAGCAACTTGGGACCACTGCTGTTCTCTATTTTCATCAACGAGGTTGGACTGATACTTCCACCTAACTGCAGGTCGTTCTATGCAGACGATGTGAAAATTTATGTGGTTGTGCGCTGCTTCGCTGATTGTTTACGACTACAGCACTTGATCAGCAGCTTTGAAGAGTGGTGTTCTAGGAATTTCCTTTTTCTGAGTGTTAGTAAATGCTTCATTATCACATTCCATCGAAAACTGCACCCAATTGCGTTTGATTACATGATAAACAATCAACCTTTTCAGAAAGTTGATACTGTTCGTGACCTAGAGTCACGCTTGACTCAGTTTGACATTACACGGATATGATAACCAAAGCAAACAGACAGCTCGGTTTCATGTTTAAGATCTCCGACGAGTTTCGTGATCCCACCTGTCTGAAAGCGTTGTACAGCTCTCTCGTGCGTTCTATTCTGGAATTTGGAGCCTTGGTGTGGTGCCCGTATCAAAGAATCTGGATTGCGAGATTGAAGCAGTCCAAAGAAAATTTGTTCGTTATGCTCTCCGTCATCTGCCGTGGAATGATCCTGTCAACCTTCCAGCGTACCAGGATCGTTGCTCACTCTTGGGTATTGAAACATTCGAGCATGGGCGTACAGTCATGCAAGCAGTTTTCGCAGCAAAGTGCTACTAAGCGAAACCGACTCTCAGGAATTTTGGCCGAACTGTTCATCTACGTTCCTGAACGAGTTCTGCGAACAAGAAATTTTCTGCAGCTCGGAACTCGTGCAGCAAACTACGGCCAACACGATCCAATTCGATTCATGTCATCGCGCTTCAATGAACTCTACGCTCTGTTTGACTTCAACTGTTCCGCTGAGACCTTCCGTCACCGGATTCAGCGTAGTTTGATAACGAGACGCTAGCTCAGAAATTGTGGCATTTACTACGTACTGGCACTAATGGCGAAGACACTAGACGACTGATTCCATCACGACAGATTATTTTAAGTTTACTGCCAATTTTTGTGTGTACTAGAATTAATTTAGTTTTGCTTGCTTTGTATTTCTTCTATTCATGTTGATTTATGTAGTGTACGATTTAGAAATAGGGGGTTTTTACGCCACATTGCTTTCCCCATTCCAATAAGATGTTAAGTCAATTGGAATTATATCAATAAATAAATAAATAAATAAATATTGAATTTCCAAGAATTTCCAATTGGTGATGGAAGAAGCAATGCCGAGATGGTTCAAGCTAAAAGGGGACGAATCAGCAGAATTGCAAAGCCAGTCATCGAAAGGCTGAAGGGTCGTGAGAATTACACGACCTGGGCGTTTGCCATGAAGATGACGCTCATTCGCGAAGTATCCTGGGGTGCTGTGAAGCCGGCCGAGGGTCAAGTCGTCGACGATGAGGTCAGCTTACGGGCACATGCTTGAGTTAGGAAACCACAAACTATAGCCTGGTTCAGGATGCTACGACTGCCAAAGAAGCTTGGGAGAAGCTACAAAACGGTTTACGCGGAATATCGGATTGCTCAGGAAATTGACTTCGATGCGACTGGACAACTGCCGGAGCGTTGAAGCGTATGTTGATGAGCTTATGTCGACGGCTCACAGGCTTGCGGGTATCGGACTCCAAGTGGACGACTCGTGGCTGGCGGCTTTATTGCATAGGACTTCCGGATCATTACGAGCCTATGATAATGGGCCTAGAAGCATCTGGGACAGCATTGACGTCGGACGCGGTTAAAGCTTAAATTCTTCAAGACGTGAAGATGCAGATCGGTCCGAAAAGCGGAGAAAGTGATGAAGCATTCTATTCAAGCCAGAAATCTAGACGTGCATCTAGACTGCAAGAAGAAGGGGCATTATGCAGCAAAGCGTCCGTTGAAGCAACAGTCTACGAAGAAAGAAAGCAAGGCGTTGTGCAGTGTATTTGCGATAGGCTATGTGGGCCAGGACGAATGGTACTTTGATTCTGGCGCCACGTGTCATATGACTCGTGTTGGCGACAAGTTCGTGCAACAGCAGCAAATGTCACATCCCGTGGGAACAGCGAACAACGATTGTATGATGTCTGTTGCGAAGGGCCTTGTGAAGCTAGAACTCGAAAATGAGCTAATCGAAGTGCAAGATTTGTCAAAAGGGATTCTCGGTGTTGTTCACCGCTGATGAATGCGAGGTACGCGAGAATGACGGAAACGTTATCGCTTCGGGAACACAAGTCGGTGGTCTGTACAAGCTGAACCAAAGATCCGAGGAGTCTTTGCTGACGGCAAGCACGGAAATTTGGCATAAACGGATGGGACACCTCAACTACCAAAGTCTGCGCAAGTTGGCAACAATAGCGGATGGCATTGAATTGACAAAGAAAAGGTTCAGAGTGTATCGCATGCATTGAAGGTAAGCATACTCGTAATCAGTTTCCTTCTAGTTCAACCAGAGTCGTTGGTGTGTTGGACTCAGTACATTCGGATCTAATTGGTCCGATAGAAGTTCCGTCGCTTGGTGGGAGTCGATTTGTCATGTCGTTCATCGATGATGCAACTCGGAAGGTATTCCTGTACTTCCTGGAAAAGAAGAACCAAGCAGTTGAAGCATACAAGAAGTTCAAGTCCATGGCTGAGCGTCAAACTAACCGGAAGCTGAAGATTTTAAGGACTGATAACGGAACCGAGTATGTGAATGGAACTTTCCGGAGTAGTTTCGAGAAGGATGGAGTTTGTCATCAGACAACTTGCCCCTATACTCGTGGAGAAGGCACGAACGTCGCGTGTCTACCGAAGGTGTTTTGGGCGGAAGCACTTTCAATGGCTGCATACGTTACCAACAGGAGTCCGTCAAGATCATTAGAAGCATTGACACCGGAAGAAGCGTGAACTGGAAGGAGACCTGATTTACGTCATCTGAAGGTGTTTGGATCAATGGCGCTTGTTCATGTTCCGAAGCAAAAACGCAAGAAGTTCGATGTGAAGTCACAGAAGGCAATCCTTGTCGGTTATGCAGAAGATTTCAAAGGTTACAGGCTTTTCAATACGGTCAACCAAACAATATTCATCAGCAGAGGCGTAATCGTGGTTGAAGAAGGTCAACTACAGAAACTGGTCTTGCAAGCAGATAATTTCGCATCCGTGGAATTCATGGAACTGTACACGATCGAGCACTCAATCGTGGATGGTGGTGAAGTTTTTGATGAAGCTGTAGATCTGGATCGTAGTTTGCAAAGCAACGAAAGTGATTCTGAATCTTTGGACGGAGCCAACGAACCTGCGCTCCCACTGCAAATTGAAAGACCAGCTGAAGAGCAGCAAGGGTTTAGGCGCAGCGGTCGGGAGCGCCGAATCCCAGGCAAGTACAATGACTTTGTCAGTTATAATTCGTTTACTGGCGATGTTGTTTCCCCATAGTCTTCATCAGTGATCAATGATGAAAGCTATGAGGAACCGTTGAGCCGACCAGATCGTGACCAATAGCTTGCAGCAATGCGTGAGGAAATGAAGGCTCTCGAGGAAAACGAAACGTGGGATTTGGCGAATCTGCCACGAGATTCGGAACAAGTGGGTTTTCAAGACCAAACGAACAGCGAATGGCAATATTGAGAGGTACAAGGCGCGTTTGGTGGTGAAATGTTGCTCCCAGCGACCAGGTATCGATTATGATGAGGTTTACACTCCAGTTGTACGCTACTCTACAATTCGATACTTATTGGCCTCGTCGGTGAAGCACAACCTGGACATCGATCAAATGGATGCGTTAACGGCTTTTCTACAATGCAAACAACGAGACGAGGTCATCTACATGGAGCAACCAGAAGGGTTTGCTGTGGATAAAACGAGAGTTTGTCGACTACGGAAGGCACTCTATGGATTGAAGCAGTCCAGCCGGGTACGGAACAATCAGTTAGATGCGGCTTTGAAAGATTTCGGCTTGACACGTTCCACGGTGGATGCTTGTCTGTATTTCCGGCTCAATGGATACAAAATGCTGTTCATGACGATCTATGTTGATGATTTCCTGATCTTCACAAATGTTGCCAAACTGAAGCGAAAGTTTGAGCAGTTCTTGAACAACCGGTTCAAGATGAAGGACCTTGGAGAGGCTACATTTTGTTTTGGCTTGCGAATCACGAGTCGAGAGTATATTACGAAGATTCAACTTGGCAAATTGTAATCCAGTTTCAACTCCAGATTAGGCGACCGTGAAGTTAGACAAATCAATGTCACCTGTCACACCGGCCGAGATCCTGGAAGCGAAGCAAATTTCCTATCAAGGGGTGATTCAAAAATGACGTCCATCAAATTTCAGGTTTTTAAACCCCCTCCCCCTCTGTCACACTTTGTCACAAATATGATTACCCCCCCCCCCCGTTGGACGTCACACTTCTGAAAAAGAATATATGCATATTGGTTTTAATCGATTTAGCAATATGCAATCAA
>JASCZW010015124.1:0-21277 GCA_034211315.2 Aedes japonicus | reverse complement strand
TGGCATGGAGGAATCCAGGTAACTCAAAAGAAGGGCTAAACGTCGTAGATGGCGCTCGTGAAAAATATTTTTTCGAGCTGTCTAGACAAATTAAGTATCGATAAAAAGAGAAATTGATATTCAATACAGTTGAAATACAGTTAAAAATAGACAGGCCCAGTGTGTCAAATATTCAATGTTTGGTCTTAAAACATAAGATAACTTTGACGAATAATACACTCGTTATTCTCTCACTCTGCAACGTTGATACGTTGTAACTTGAATGTATTACAACAAAACACGAAGGAAAACAATAAAATGAGCGTTTCCAGCCGAAAGGACCTACCGACCAACTTCGAGTGTCTCCGATTTAATTGAAAATTTGTACACACGTTTTACCCACAAAAATAAGTTTTTTTTCCATCCGAATAATGTTTTTTCATAGATTTACAATCGAATATACTGTAACCATACAATAGAATCTATAGTATGTATAATTAATAGTATTGTTCACAACGATAAGATGACAATAGGAGTTATTGTTACCACAATAGAATCTATTGTAAATTGAGACATAGAAAAGAGGGGGTTGTTATGTATCTTAACTATAGAAAAAATCATTATTTTCCGAACAAATTTGAACCAATAACTATTAATTGTATTGTTTAATAATTGTTGAAAATCCAAGCATATGGAATGAATTGTAGATCTATTGTTATGACAATATACGTTTTTCCTTTATCTGATTCAAGAACAATAAGATTCATAGTCGGAAATAGATTTTAATGTTATTTTATATTAATGTATCGTAATTGTATGGTTATTTTTATCCAGGAATGCATTTTTTTTATTCATCTGATTCATGAACAATAAGATTCACGGTCGGAAATTAATTTTAATGTAATTTTATATTATTGTATTGTAATTGTATGGTTATTTTTATCCGGGCACTGATGAAAAAAAATTGAATCAAGAGTCAGTTTTAAAAAGGGCGTAAGTATTTTGAATAGCATTTCAATTAATAATTTGTAGCTCGATAACCTTTGGTTGTACAAAAAAATTGTTAAAGTACAAGTTGTGGCCCTTTGTGTGAAGGTTGTGAAAAAAATATACACAGAAGAAAAAAATCGGAAAATATAGTGTTCCGGACAGCAGCAGCGAAGCAGATGGTCACTCTAACATTTCGTATAAGTCATAATATTTTCTGTAGGGTAACAATAGCTATTGGTGTTGGTAAAGGGTGATACGGTCAAAATTTGGTCAAGGGAAAACGCGTGTAAATCGGTGAAATCGTTTATTTAAAAAATCAAATTAAATTTCTTTTTCAAGTTCTATTAGTATAAAATTCAGGAAAAATATTCAGTTAGGCTTCCGCTTTTCCAAATCCGAATTGCCGAGCCTTACGCTTGACCCCTGCCATCAGATTTTGTACAGCCATCTTGTCCACCTTCTTCGCCGCAGAAAGCCAGTTTGCCTTGAACTGCTGCTCGTCCTTAGCAGTTTTTTTGGTCTTCTTTAGGTTCCGCTTGACAATAGCCCAGTATTTCTCAATTGGGCGGAGCTCTGGCGTGTTGGGAGGGTTCTTGTCCTTGGGAACCACCTGCACGTTGTTGGCGGCGTACCACTCCATGGCCTTTTGACCGTAATGGCAAGATGCCAAATCCGGCCAGAACAGTACGGAACAACCGTGTTTCTTCAGGAAAGGCAGCAGACGTTTATTCAAACACTCTTTCACGTAAATTTCTTGGTTGACAGTGCCGGAAGCTATGAATATTCTGCTTTTCAAGCCACAGGTACAGATGGCTTGCCAAACCAGATATTTCTTTGCGAACTTTGACAGTTTCGTGTGCTTGAAAATATCTGCTACCTTTTCCCTTCCTTTTGCCGTATAAAACTCCTGTCCCGGAAGCTGCTTGTAGTCGGCTTTGACGTAGGTTTCGTCGTCCATTACCACGCAGTCAAACTTCGTCAGCATCGTCGTGTACAGCCTCCGGGATCGCGCTTTGGCCGTCGTATTTTGTTTATCATCGCGATTTGGAGTCACTACCTTCTTGTAAGTCGATAGTCCTGCTCGTTTTTTGGCTCGATGCACGGTTGTAGACGATACACCCAGCTTATTTGCGGCATCTCGGAGAGATAGGTTAGGGTTTCGCTTGAAACTACCGGCAACTCTCTTTGTCGTCTCAGCGGCTTCCGGTTTTCGATTTCCCCCCGATCCAGACTTCCTGGCTGTCGACAAACGTTCCCCAAACACTTTAATTACATTTGTAACAGTTGATTTGGCAACTTTTAGCGATTTTGCCAACTTTGCGTGCGAGTAGCTCGGATTTTCGCGATGCCCGAGCAAAATTTTGATACGCTGCTCTTCTTGCTTGGACGGCATTTTGACAACTGAAGAGTGAATTCCAAAATCAAAATAGGAGCAACATTCTACACACACACACCTTCAAAATGAGGGGTGTTCAGGTTTTTTAAATGCAAAATTGAAAGAAATACGTCAAGTTGATATTGACCAAATTTTGACCGTATCGCCCTTTACATCATTGTTATACTAAGGCAAGACAGTTAGCGACAGAACGATAGACAGAACACTTGAATAGCTAAAATCTTGAGTTAAAATAAACACTTGTAATGTAATACAGAGTTTGAACAGTGGACAGAACCAAAACAGATTAAAACGGACTCGAAATGTAAGTCGTTGTTTAAAATACTAAAAACCTGAATTTATATTGAAATATATTGAATTACAGCTCAAAGCAAGCTCTACCGTAACCGTGAGTTTCGCTGTGGGAATCCGAACCAATCTGTGCCGCACCAACATATAGTAAATTAACATTGAAATTTAAATATCTCAAGAAACAATTTTTTGATTTTTTATTTTTTGACTGTAAAAACTTGAAGTTGAACGAAGACCTCAGGATAGACAAATGTCAGGGAACAAAGTTTTTAGAACAGCAACATTTGGTGTATTTCTCAATTTTTCTATTATATTAGCGAGAATAAACGTATTCCGCTAATGTAATCAGTGATTTTTGAAGTATTTAAAAAAAAATTTAGCTCCTTATGATGGTCTGTGGAAGAGCATTTGTTCTCGAGATACTCCCGATTCAATTTTATAATATTCGAATAATATTCGAAAACACGACCTTTTCATAAATTATTCGCGCAGTAAGCACAAAACGTTTTTCGAAATGTTAAAAAAGTAACCTGCAACTCTCTCTTTGACAGCAAGACGATTGGATGAACGGTTCAAAAGATATGGGGTAAAATGGTTCGAACATTATTTTCATAATTTTCGTTTAGCATATATGCTTATTTTGCTTCTTGTTCTATACTGTATTGAGTGTAAAACCTTGAAGCTCTAACGTCAGTTTTGAAGAAAACTTCAGGGTGGAGAGATCTGAAGTGAAAAAAGTGTCTCTAATGGCTGGCCCACAATTGATACGTTGCGGGTGGGTTTGCGTGGATTTGACAGTTTTCCCATAGGTTTTCTGTCAAATTTCCGTCAACGCATCCGCAACGTATCAATTGTGGGTGACTCTTAAGGTCAACTTTTAAAGCCTTGTTAAAATCTCAACTATTCGTCAAAATAAACGTGTTTCGATGTTGCAGTATATTTGCACCTGAAAATCCGGCCTTTTCATAAATTAATCGCGGTTCTCCAGCATTACAAAAATACCTTTTTCGAAACATGTGAACAGACGCAAATATTATGAGAACCTGAGCTGCCCAGTCATTTACATTGCTTTGGCTTTAAAGCTGCAAACGAACTGAAGCCAATATTGGTCTCACTAATCTCTTTGAAACCTTTATTAGCCTAAAGAAGTGAACACATCAAAAGTTTTTTTTTGCACACGCTGCCGTTTACCACCTTTTCTAACTGAAACTTCTAAAACGTAGTCCCTTAGTCCTGGTCACTGTCGTAAGACTCCAATATCTCATTTTTTACTTCCGGCGTCAAACCGCTTTCTGTCCTTTCTTTGGAGGTAGCCAATACTTCTTTGAGTTCCGCTATAGGACAAGCCTGCTTCACAATGTATTAGTGTTTGTAAAACTGTTCCATTACCGTTTAATTATTCCAAGATTTTGGTATAACTGATAGTATCCTTATTTGGTCTTCTCTTGAACATTCTGGCGCAGCAAATTTATCTGTCAACAGAAATATTATCTAATCAAAGTCAGTCGCCTTTCGTTTCAACAAATTCAGGTCATCTTCCTTCTCAAATCCGAAGATGTTTTGTTTTTTAAACCGTCAGTAATATTCAAATATTTTCTCCGAGGATAGTGAAGCTTCAGTTTTGATGATGATACCGGTGAAATCGATTCGAGCTATACCTTTGTTGCGAGCTTTCTTGAGAAGATGATGTAATGGATGTAGCCGAAGGTATTTCCTCCATAGCGTATCTTGATGGTGGTTGCTCATTGATATCATACTCAGTTTCTACATGTTTCACTTTGTTTAAATGTAATCGACACGAATCACAGATTGATAAAGAAGTATCCAACGGAATACGGCAATGCACCAAAAATTGAGGTCCTAGAACTATTTCTCCATCCTACAGTTTTCCACGACTTCATGGAAAGAATAAAATTTCTACGAAGGTCAGGCAGAAACTTCTCAGCAATCTATGAAGCACTTGTTAGAAGCTCATGCAAGAATATTCCAAAAAAAGTCCAAAGAAGTTCAAGATTCCCACAATTTTAGGAGATAACTTCCTCGAAAATCAGAAGAGGACTCCTCAGAACTTCAGGAGAAAGTTTAAAGAAGAGGAGTTCTTATAAATTGGACTTTTCCCTGGAGATTTTCCCAGGAATTCAAGCTGGATGCAGAAATTTAGGGAAAAACTCAAATTTTCCAAAAAAAATAAAACAAACTTCCCCATAGCTCAAGACGATACGTCCTAGAAGTCCAGGAGAGAACTGCTCTGTAGTTCAGTAAAAAAAAACTTCCCAGAGATTCCGGAAAAAACAACTTCTCAAAAGATTAGTTGGAACTTCCCAGAAGTGCGAGAGAGTTTTCCCAAAGAACGGAACAGAATATCCCAGAATTTCAGAACAAGGATTTCTCTCAAAAAAACAGAAAAAAAATATTCCAGAAACAAAGGAGGTACTTCTAAGAAGTGTGATCAATTTTTTTCTCAAAAAATCAGGAACAAACTGCCCCGAAGTTTAGGAGAAAACTTCCCAAAAGTTCAGAACTGGACTTCTCAGCAGTTCAGGAAGAAAATTCGATCAAATGGTACAGAATTTTCCTAAAAATTCTTGAAAAGTTCCCTCGGAGTCCATTATGCGACTTTTCAGAAATTTAGAAGAATATGCTCAGGAAACAAACTTCCCAAAATTTCAGGATGAAACTTACCACTATCTATAAGTTCAAGAAGAAATTACTCAACAAAAATCAGGGATTCAGAAGAGGACTTCCCAGTAGTTCTGCAAGAAACTTCCCAACAGTTTAGTTGAAAGTCTCCAGCAGTGTTAAGGGGTGTATCGAATATAAGCTATCCACATACATTTGCGTTGTACGCATGTATTTGTGATGGTTTTTTATGCTCTGAACACTGCGTGCTGTGAGTTTGACTGTCAGCTTTCTTTTGTTTACTTGTTTGTGCGGTTCAAATTCTGCGTTTTCAAAATGTCGCGTATTGAAAAGGAAGTGAAAATTAAGGTTCTGGACACATGGCTAAGTGAGAAGGGTATTAATATGCGAAAATTGGCGAAGCGGTTTGAAATTCATCATACGAGTGTTAAAACCATCATTAATAAGTTTGGGGAACACTATTCTTTGGATGAGCTATCAGGAAGAGGCAGAAAACCCGGTTCTTCCAACCAGAAACTGGAGCAGAAAGTGGTATCTCTAATCATGAAGAACAAATCAATGTCAATACGTGATTTGGACAAAAAAGCAGGAACGAGTGTCGGAATGATCCAAGAGGCGTATCAAGAGGCGAAACCACCTGAAGACCTACAAGAAGCAGAAAATATCGAAACAAAGTGCAGAACAGAAGAAGCGAGCAGCAACAAGGGCCCGGAAATTGTATTCGCGTCTTTTGCAGCGTCCGGATGCATGCGTTTTGATGGACGATGAGACCTATGTAAAGGAGGACTCAAAAACCCTTCCAGGTCCACAATACTTTACTGCCGTCGTTGGGGAGGATGTGAGCGATGCGGACAGGTCGATTCAAGTGGAGAAATTCGGTCGAAAGGTACTGGTATGGCAAGCAATATGTTCCTGTGGTTTGAAATCAACCATTTTTTACACTACCGGAACTATAAATGCGGAAATCTATCGATCTGAGTGTCTCCAGAAGAGATTGTTGCCTTTATATAAGAAGCATAGTACACCTCCACTGTTTTGGCTGAATTTAGCGTCGGCTCTCTATGCCAAAACCACTCTCAATTGGCTTGCGGAAAAGGGTATAGATTTCGTTGTGAAAAATATCAATCCACCAAATTGCCATCAGCTTCGACCCATCGAACGTTACTGGGCAATCGTGAAGAGGGTCTTTAAGAAGACTGGTAAGGCAGCTGGGAACTTGCAGGAGTTCAAAAAGAATTGGGCTCAAGCGTCCAAAAAATGCGATGCAACACGTGTCCGGAACTTGATGAAGAGCATTCGATCCAAAGTTCGAAAATTCGTCAAGGAATAACTTAAATTTCATCCGGCCATCATTATGTTCAAGTTTAACCTCGTACAATAAAGGATCAATTTTTTGTATGAATAAAATATAGGTTTTCAACATAGTTTGAAAGCAAGTTTGTGGATAGCTAATTTTCGATACACTCCTTACAGATGATTTTATTATTCCGGATTCTAAATGGACATAGCTTTACAATTCTAGTCTCTGTTTTCAGAGCACACGGCACCAGGCACACCGAACGAAAATTATCTATTATTTTTTTCAGTAAGAAACCAGGGTTGTGCACTGGATTTGAAATCTTTACTCAAATCCACAATCTCAATCAACTGTTTCAGCTGAACGCGAAAATTAGAAGCCTTATTATAATTTTAAATAACGCATGCATTAAGAACAGAGACAATCTCCGGATGGATGAATTCTAAAGCAATTACTGATATCAAAACAAAACAAATTTTCTTAGATTTCTGTGTTAAGGACATACGGGATCAAGTCCCTATCACTTTGAAATTTTCTGAGCACAAACCTCAAATACTATTAGGACTTCAGGCGTGAAATTTTCAAGAATCGTTTGCTCCACTTGAGTATCCATTGGTTAACAATTTCATCGTTGTTTATTTTGTTTTGTTTGTAAATTTTAATCTCAAAAATCCTGACGTGATAATTTACGTCCTATGAATCATATGGAAAAAGGACTCCTTCCAGTTTCACCTTAATGTATGATTAATTTCTAATTGATTCATGAAAGTGACTCCACTCCGGCAGTTGGGTGGAGCCTTTGCCACTCTCTGGTTGTCTTTCCTACCATCTGATCGCCTTAAAATTGGTTCTTCTTCGGTTTTCCCCACGAAAGTGTTTGAATAGATCCTCCTCTTCAGGTTAACCCACACATTTTCAATTGGGCACAGCTGAGACGCGTTGAGTAGAAGGGATGACTGGAATCTTCAAACGATTCCATCTACTTCAGCGACCAATTCGCGTAACGTGCCGAGACCAGATCCATCCAGAACACGGCAACGTCCATCGAGTGGAGGGAAAAGAAAAAAAAGGACGAAAGAAAATAAGTGAATAATAGTAAATTTCGCTTCGTAAGAATAGTATTTTTTTGAAGTAATAGTAGTGTAATAGTTAAAGTTCAAAAACATCCAAAAATAGATTTAAAAGGAACTTGAGTGTTACAGTATCCCCATTGGGATACAGCTCAACACTTTTAAACACACAACGTTGTACCGCTGAAAGTCCACGCATTTCGAAACAAACTGTTGGAAACCGCTTAGCACAAGTGCTAAGAGATAAAGGTAAACAACAGGATGTAACCATAGAAAAGAACTAGTGATCAATTATTGCGAAATGGCAGCGGTTAATGACTGCTTTCATACTTTCTGGGGCAGTCTTAAATATTCATTATTAGGTATGTAGAAACTGAGTGGTAATAACTAATTGGACCAGAAAACGGTCGTCGAATGTCAATCGTTCGTTGATTAAAACACTAAGTAGATTAAAGTAATAAGAATAAGTCGTGCAGTCTGATTGAAAGTAATGTCGTTTGTTCACGCCATATATGCATGTTTTAAAGTAACTGCGCTGCTTACGTGTGTTTCCTGTGCCGCGATGAAGCAAATTCGCCCTTAGAAAGGTTTGGACGACGGTTTGGATGCCTCAGGCAACAGTTGTCAATTACGAGCCCTTCTAAAAAATTACCTGCATGACCATTTGATCGATTATGACTGGAGTACCGCCTGTTACGGGGCAATTGAAGTTGCATAAGGTTTTTGGCACAGTTGAAACTGCATAATAGCTCATAAATTATGCAAAAAGTGCAAAGTAGGGTTCCTTCCTGTGGAAAACTTAGTTTTTATGGGTTGTTACTTAATGCAAACTAACCTCGTTTATCTTGGTCAGTTGCAATACAATTCTTTAGTGAAATCGAACTACCAGAATTTTTTTTTTGAAGATGGCATTTAAAACTTGTCACTGAAAAGGAAAGAAACTTGACTTTTACTTCTAACGACATCATAGAGACCATCAATGTGGATAAACATTAACACACGGCAGCTTGCCAGCTCTCATTTGCTACCCCGCATCCACCAGCAGTAATCGATTACCTCCCATATGGGTGGTGCCTTGGGTGGGTTCGTGTTGGCAATAATTTACTCAACTTTCACACAGTAAGCCAACGAAAGTCCCGCATAGTCATGGACAGTGAAAGTTGCAGAGTTTGATTGGGTGGTTGGTTTTCGTAACAACGTCGAAAGAATTCAAAAGTCTGCTTGCTTGTTCTAGACGTTCAGTACATTCGGCCTATTAAAACCAAGTGCTCCTACTCTGCCGTGAACGGAGAATAGTCCCATCAATATTGTCATCAAATTTAAATTAACTATAAGTTTTGATCTTTTTGTGTTGATTTTTATATTATGCCTTTGAATAATATGATTTGTTCAGTAAAATTTAGATGAAAACCACATGAGAGTTATACTATGAATATTCAGACAGTGTAGCATACGAATGAATGTTTTTTTCTTTTAATTTTTAATCCAACCTTCATACAATTAATAAGAAACTGATGAACCTGTGCGTGGAAAACCGGGTTTGAAAGTTCGGATTTTCTTTTTCCCAATTGGACTAATTACCCGATGGCAGGATTGGCAGTCACATGTAGATAGCGACCGACGTCGAAATGTACGTCGGTCATCTCCCACATGAAATTTAAAAAATTTAAATATGTATGGAAATTTTTGGTCTTTGTTCGATTGTTGAAAAACAAAGCCATTTATCGTTATAATTTTTGAATCATGCTTTTAACGTTTTTGTTTAGTCTTTGAAAATTAAGATCTTATAAATACAAGTATGACGAACTTTAAAAAAAATCTTGGCTCATAAAATATTAGAAAAATCAAGAAAAGACCTCACTTTCTATATGGCAGCATAATTAATCATCAATTAAAAGAGAGATTTGAGCAATAAAAAATGAAAAAAGTGCCATTAAATTATTAAGGCCTGTGCCAACAAATAATGTGTGATCAGCATTAAAAAATTAGGAATGAGCAATAAAAGATGAGAAAAGATCTTCGGATAATCTAATTGTGACCGGTAAATCTGTCAAATAAAGCAACAGCTATTAGTATATGTGCAATTAAATATGGCAGTATCTGCCAAATATGTAATTTGAGCACTAAACTATTGCATATGTCTTTTAATTTTGTTAGATTTTCCCATAAAAACAGTAAAATGAGCAATGGATATTTATTTATCCATTGCTCATTTCTGTTTTATGGAAAATCAACAAAATTAAAAGACATATGCGGAATGGTTGGTGCTCAAATTACATAGTTGGCGAAATACTCCATATTTAATTGCACATATACTAATAGCTGTTGCTATTTGATAGATTTACCGGTCTAATGGTATCCGAGATCTTTCTCATCTTTTATTGCTCATTCTAATTTTTGTGCTGATCACACATTATTTGTTGGCACGGCCTAATATTTAGTGGCACTTTTTCATTTTTTGGTGCTTTTTCTGAATTACTAAGTGCAGGTAAATATTTTAGCCCTTTCTATATATATTAGTTTACTTGGAGCTTTACAGAAAATTTCTTATATATAGGGTAAATGCTTGCTCTTACTTTTCGTGATACAAACTACCAAATATTTTATCAAACTCATCTTAGCAAGTGTATAACTAGTTGAATATCGCTTACTGCTTAAATACTTTATAAGTTATAATAAAAAATATAATCGATCGTTGCATAATAGGCTGAGTCAAGAAAACATACCCTGCATTTGAGACGGCAAAATTTGTTTATTTATAATTTAACCCATTATTTTCGGAACAAATTGCTACTGAAACTACTACAGTAAAGCCACGAAAACATTTAAAAATTATTATTTAGTAAAGATAACGGAACTGGAAAATTTTGAGATTATTTCTTAAAGTAAAGCATGCATAAAAATAGGGCGATGGTTTATCGCCGGCACCACCTCGCAGTTAAACATTCCGTCAGCGGCCAAATATTAGATCCTGGCTATCCTGGAAAAGAGTAAGTACTTCGAGTGCAAATCGGGCTCCGGCCGTCTGACTGCTTTGCGTGACCGTAAGTTGCAGCAAGCCTTGAAGCGCGAGAGGAAAGGCAAGGTGGCGAAATCCTTTCGCAGCCTTGGACCGGGAGGTCGATGCAACCGGCCAGATGGTCAAATAGTATTTGGCCAACATGAACATCGCCATGAGTGGCCATATTCAAAACTTTTTTAATACCTGGCTTGCGACATATCAAACTTCATTATTTTGCAAAATTTTGTCATCGGGAGACATGCCGAGGGTGTCTGACCATCCTCGTCATTCAGTGTGGCCCCGCGGGATTTGGAGTTCCAGCGGGAAGGTGACCATAATCATTTTTTTTATCAAAACCTGAATCCTAGAGAATTTGAGCTGTTTACCAGTCAAAACCTGGCTTGCGACAAATCAAATTTTATGATTTACCAAAACTAGGTCATCGGAGGACATTCTGAGGATTGCTGATCATACTGGCCACTTAGGGTGGCCCTGCAGGATTTTGAGTTCCTCCGGGAAAGTGGCCATAATCAAAACTTTTCCAAAACCCGGCTTGCGACATTTCAAATTTCATAATTTTGCAAAAATTTTGTCTTCGGAAGACATTCTGAGGGTGTTTGACCATACTGGCCACTTAGGGTGACCCTTCGGGATTTTGAGTTTCTCCAGGAAAGTGGCCATAATCATTGTTCTACCAAAACTTGGCTTGCGACTTAACAAACTTCAAGATTTTGCAAAACTGTGTCTTTGGTAGACATAGTTTAAATTTCTTACCGAACTGGACACTTTAAGTGGCACTGCGGGATTTTTGGTTTGTCTGGAAAAGTATCCATATTCAAATCTTTATCTTGATCTTTATCTGGCCTGTAACAAATCAAAATTCACGATTTTACAAAACATACTGACTATACTGGCCACTTAGAGTGACTTTCTTGTGTTCAAGTGGCCATATTCATATCGTTACCAAATAAGAAATTTTGCAAAAACACACCTGAGAAGAGAATTTTTAAAGCATAACGAAATAATTGAGTAAACATAACATTTTGTGCGTTGTTGTCAACTACTCCGCAGGCCCTCCCAAAGTTGCCAGTATGGTCAAACACCTCCAAAATGTCCTCCAAAGACAATTTTTTGAAGTTTGATGTGTCGCAAGCCAGGTTTTGAAAAAGATTTGAATATGGCCACCTTGCCGGAGGAACTTGGATCCTGCAGGGCGTCCCTAAGTTGCCAGTATGGTCAGAAACCATCAAAATGACTTGTGATGACCTATTTTTGTTAAATAAGGCCTTTCGATACGCCGCATGCCATGCTTCGCATCTAAAAAATGTTCTGTTCATCATCCGTGGACAGCTACTTACCCCAGTACTTCCACCTTGGAATTCGAAACTACGGACATGTTCGGTATGATCAGTACAGATCCACAAACTAAGATGATCTATTGCAAAAAACTGCATCAAAATCCAATGGCTAACGATGGAGTATCATTAATCTTGAAATAACATGACAATTCAAACTCGAAATAATAACTTACATGACATGAGGTAGGTATAAGTTAAGGAACACAATATGACTTTTCTCCAAATGATGCAACAATAAATGCAAAGACAAACCTGTCTGTCTGTCTGTCTGTCTGTCTGTCTGTCTGTCTGTCTGTCTGTCTGTCTGTCTGTCTGTCTGTCTGTCTGTCTGTCTGTCTGTCTGTCTGTCTGTCTGTCTGTCTGTCTGTCTGTCTGTCTGTCTGTCTGTCTGTCTGTCTGTCTGTCTGTCTGTCTGTCTGTCTGTCTGTCTGTCTGTCTGTCTGTCTGTCTGTCTGTCTGTCTGTCTGTCTGTCTGTCTGTCTGTCTGTCTGTCTGTCTGTCTGTCTGTCTGTCTGTCTGTCTGTCTGTCTGTCTGTCTGTCTGTCTGTCTGTCTGTCTGTCTGTCTGTCTGTCTGTCTGTCTGTCTGTCTGTCTGTCTGTCTGTCTGTCTGTCTGTCTGTCTGTCTGTCTGTCTGGTGGAAGGTTCTTCCCTTCTTTCTCTGGAAGAGGTGGCTCTCATACAAATGAAACACAAATTTCTGCATAACTCGAAAACTAATCAAGCAGAGGAATCCAAATTTAGCATGTGAGAGTTTTTGGATACAATAAAAGTATAAATGGTGGTTTTTGACCCCTCCTTATTCTGAAAGACGGGGCAAATGAAACACAAATCTCTGCATAACTCAAACAATTAATCAAGCAAATGGTACCAAATTTGGCATATGAAGATTTTTGAAGGCAAGGAATGTTTCTATGGGGGTTTGAGACCTCTCCGCCCTCTGTAAGTATGAGGGGGGGCTCCCATACTAATAAAACACAAATTTCTGCATAACTCAAGAACTACTTAAGCAAATAGATCTAAATTTGGCATATGGGGTCTATTTAGGGTAATAAATGTTTCTATGGTGGTTTGAGACCCCTTCCGTTTCTGAATGGGAGGGCTCTCATTCAAATTAAACACAAATATCTGCATAATTCGAGAATATGGAACCAAATTTGACATGTGAAGGTTTTTGAAGGAGAGAAATGTTTCTATGGTGGTTTGAGACCCCTCGTTCCTTAAGAAGGGAGGGGGCTCTCATACAAATGGGGTGTTCAACACAAAATTCTGCATAACTCGAGAACTAATCGAGCAAATGAAAATTTGGCATGTAGTGGTTTTTGGATGCTGGATTTTTTATAAACATAAAAATGAATTTCTGTCAATCTGATCCTTGTAGACTCGAAAACTTCTGAACCGATCAGTGTGAAAATTTTTATGCAGGGATTTTTGGGGGCTAAGGAAGGTTCTTATAATAGTTTGAGACCCCTCCAACCACTAAAATGGGGGGAGGGGGGGTTCCCATACAAATGAAACACAAAATGATTGTATAGTAGTTTGAGATGCCTCAAACCACCTTCTGGAAGGGGGAGGGAGGGGGGCGGCTCCCATACAAACACAAATTTCAACCAAACAAAACATATTTGAAGGATGCAAAAAAATGTCACCATGTTCGGATTAATGCACATTGTAAGCAAATGAGGTCAGTGTGTTACGCTACGTAACAGTCTGTCACTGAAAACAATACATCAAATAAGGAGTGTATCAAAAATAAGCTATCCACAAACTTCCTTTCAAATTTGGTTGAAAACCGATATTTTATTTATTCTGATGTATATATGTTGACATTAAAGTTAAGTTAATAAAGCAGCAAAAAAACTAGACTGAAAACTGAATGTTACTGAATGTAATTGTGAAGGATTGTGAATTCTCGTCCAGTTTAAAGATCGTAGTTTCCAAAAGATGAATAACTCTTTTCAAGAACTAAAATCGTTCTGTTGCCTAATAGTACCGACTGTTACTGAATCTTTATTGAAGCTTAATTCAGAAAACGTTTCGACCTCTTTCGAAAAGCTTTGCTTCATTGTCATAAAAGTGCCGTAATGGATGTACCTACTTAAGTAATGTACCTACATTTAGTAAGATGAGATCATTTGAAATCAAATATAGAAAGAAACGTATTGCAAATTTTACTCAAGATAAGAGCATTACAGAATTTGATTCTATGTTTCATGATTTACTTTTTAGTTTTTCATTTATAGTTTTTGCTGTCATGTAATTGCAAAACCGACGTAAATTTATGTCTAACGGATTGCGCCCTTGATAAATCGTGCTCCTACCAACTGAGCCATCTTAGGCCTTAACTTTTGAAACTATCAGATGCAAAAACAAATTTGCATCATTTTCGCAAGATTTGAAACAAACGGACTTCACATTTGTGATTCCTATAAACACACGATTCTTTTAAATATTTACACAAAAGTCATTCGGCACATTTCGCCTCTCCTTCGCGATAGAACAAACATTCAGCGTCTCAAAATCACAGCAACATTTCTCAACAAACAAATCCGAATGCCGTTCATCATTACCAGAATAACATTCGACGTTTCATCGAGTTAGTAAAACACGATTCATCTAAGGCCTCCAAATTGATGTCCCCAGAACGTAAATTCTCCGACTGCATTCGTTCCTCCGTAGGATGTGGGTATCGCATATCAAAGTTAATGCTCTGCTTTGGGCGCTCACAGCGGAATTTGAGCTTAAGCGTCACACTTGATTAGAAACCTCTCGGATTTCACCTTTTGTTGTTTCAGATACTGTTGCCGGTCATATGTAAATAATGTTGGGTTTTGACGGTGGATTATGTGCGAACCAATTCCGAGGACGACGATGACGGTGACGTCTAAGGAGGATTAGCTTGCTCCATTTACACCACTGACTGCAGCTTACTGCTAACGAGTCGTTCCGTGGTTTTCGACGACGAAAAGTCGTAAAAGTGGATCAACACGCACGGAAAGGCGCCAACATCGCACATCAAAATAGAAAATAAAACATTTGGCTCCAACCACTTGGTCTCGATCAAGTGTTGCGCAAATTCCTAACCATTGCGAATCGTTGACAATTGCGGGCAAAGATATGCAGGTCAGACCGAAAGGCTAATGGAAAATCAATTTAATAGCCTTATCGTTTCATCGTTTCTCGGTGAGAGGACCCACTGCTGGTTCCATGTTATAAATGAATGGGTGAATGTGTGCCAGTTCGGTTATAGCTTTGAGAATAGATCCGATCAATTTCACATTTCAAACTGTTCGGTCGGTGTCCATGTGTAGTGGAATGCATTCTCATCGTCAACATTCGTCGTTGTCGTCATAGCAGGTCATGAGTGTGAAATCATAAATAATGTGCTTTTTGTACGGTTTTGTGATCTCGGGCGTCGTGGCGTCGTTAGGCTGATAGATTTCAATCTTCTTGGTGTGAAATATGGCCGGTGGGGGCTTCGCCGAAGGACATATTAATTAATCATCAATCGCAGTGAGATCGAGTATTGTTTGTTTCGCTGTACTCTCCGGGAGCTAATCAAGCGATATTGATAAAATTGATGACAGTTATGGCTGGTGATGGACTCGAATGCTATTGATTGAAGTATCTCGAGATTAATGGGTTATTGCAATTTCCAGTCGGAACGCAAAGGGACAAAAACAAACTTACGCAATATTGATTAACGCGTAACAGCTGCTCCATTTTTACAGTGGTCAAGCTCGTCCGGATCGAACGAAAATACCAAAAACCGTAAATGTCGCGAAAAACGGAAACGGCGAAAATAATTTTTAACGATGACAATTAAAGCGGGCGAATTAAAATTTTAATTGCTCCGCCGTGTTGTGTCCCTTGGGGAGAACGAGGGGTGGAACATTGTATCTCTTTCCGAAAAAGTATTGCAATTGCGATTTCGATCCAATCCGAGCGAGCAAATTTGTTCCGATTCCATTAGCTGATAGCGGATTTATGTATAAATAATAGTGACTTTAGTGACTTAAATAACAAAAATAGTGACCAAATAGTGACTAAAAAGTAGGGTTTCAGTAGCGGGAGTACCGGTAACGGAATTCCCGGGAGTGCCGACCAATTTTCAGTACCGAAATACCGGCACTGGCTTAATGAAAGTACCGGTATTTTCGGTACTAAGGAAAAAGTTTTGGTCCGAGTTGAAACTAAAACTTCCGGTGGTTAAAACCACATTATTTGAATGCAGCAGCTAGTGAGAATGATACTTTTTTTACTAAAATTTCAAACACCTGACCCACTGTGCAACCATGGCAACTCAGTTCGAGTTTGAATAACAAGATTGGCAAGCAGCTGTGTCTCGCTCAGTTCATTCATTTTCATACGTATAACACCAATACCACTACCAATCATCTTTGCAGTCGTGACATACTTCTGTCGGAGAATTAAAACTGTCATTGTCCAGTATTGTTTACGGTGGTGAATAGAGTGATCAGTACCATTGAAGATGGAATTTGAAGCAATTAGCAATGAAGGAGTGCCGGAAACTTCCGTTTGGAGATATTTTCTTCGTGGAATTTAAAACCGTGGCGTTGCAAGATGTGCTAAGTGTTCCAAAGTGATCAAATGCGAAGGTTCAAGTACCTCCGGATTGAAAAAACATCTGAAAGGAGTACATAAAATCAATTTGGACAAACGTCCGGCGTCCGATGACGTACCTCAAGACAATCAAACCGCAACGACATCGTCACATCCCAAAAAGATCGTTACACTTCATCATTTTCCATTTCCAAATCGTCCCCGCTTGAGGCCGCTTTGGCAAGAATGGCTGCTGAGGACAATATTCCATTGAACACAATTTGCAACTCAGAGGGCATCTGGCTTGGATTATATGCCCGAGGAAGGCATCAGGCTGAAAGGTCAAAGCGCACTACATTTTTGTTGTTGGGGGGTACCGAAAGGAGTTTGGTGAAATCAGGAAGCAAGGCCGTAAGATTAGTATCACTTTCGATGAGTGGACTTCAAATCGGAACCGCAGATACATGAACGTAAATGCTCATGACGGTCAGCACACCTAGAACTTGGGTCTGAAAAGGATAGTAGGATCAATGGATGCCGAGAAATGTGTCAAGCTGTTGGAAGAGATCTTGTCTGAGTATGGCTTATCCCTCACCGACGACGTTGTAGCAGCAACGATAGATGGTGCATCTGTAATGAAGAAAGTCGGAAGATTAATTCCCGCGGATCATCAAGTTTGTCTTGCACACGGGATACACCTTGCTGTCACGACTGTGCTTTATAGACTCTCACTACGATCATAATTAGTTGTAGTAACTTGATTATGACTTAGCAAGTCATATTTATGTTTTCTCTACCAAATGGCAACAAGTGTGCTACTAGGGTGATGTATAAGTACATACAAAAATTAGCTAAGTGATCACCTCCGTTGGCAAAAATGAAATTACTTGACCACTAGTATATATCAACACTTGTGAATAGGAAATCATAAAGGCGTAGAAGAACAACGTAGTGTAACACAAAATCCATTCATAAGTCAGGCTTATGAAAATTCAGAGCATCATTCATAAGTTGAACCTTATGAAACTCTTATGATTATTTGGCTGAGTGTAGAATTACATCTGACATATCTTGCTTCTCAATTCCTTTTTTGAGCTTTTGTGAAGCTGTTTTCACAACCTTTATCCCCTGAAGGTATTAAGGTTCGAGTACAGCGGTTTTCTAGGTTAAGAGCTGGTTCAAATGCTTCTCAATTCTGTACTCAAGGGCAGCACCTTTTTTCACGGCAAAATTAATAACTCCTAAGGGTTACGTTTCCGAATCATGGTGTCTTGTACAAAGCGGTATTTGAACAAGTTGTCCATCTTGTTGTGAAAATGTTGTAGTTCCAAACTTTTGACAGAGCTCCAAGCTGTTGCAAACTTTTGAAAGAAACACAATAAAAGGGTGGCGTCAAAGACACCATTTTCTAGCTCTTCATTTGACCATGGTAGAGCTGTTTTTCTGCTTTAAATCAGGGTGTCTCTAAAAATTGAGTTTTTTTTATTATAACTTTTTTGTTTCTCATTTTGAGAAAAAGTAATAGAAAACGTTCTAAAAAATATAGAAAACGTTCAAGCGCACATTTTTGTTCCACATTTTTTTTTAATACAACTTATCATTTAAAAGTTACGGGTAATTTTAACTAAAAACATGCGTTTTTTTTCGACCTTATGATTATTGAGGCGAGAATTGGCCTGAAAATCATCAAATTCTTGTAATATTTTTTTGTATAAATGAGCCCGGGTACTCCTGGGGCACATGAGCGGTGACTGCTTAAAATTGAACATATTTTTGAACAATAAGATATACCTAAATACTTAGTTCAGCGAAAAAATACATCATATTTTTTCTACACTTCATGTCAACATATTTTTTTCCTAACAATAGAAACTAAAAAGTTAGAATGGAAAAACTGATTTTTAGGGACACCCTAAACCCTACTCCAGTAAAATGGCTCTGAACTAAAGCAGTGCACAAGCGCCGCACGCTCATAAAAATGTATTGGTGATGAAAAACCTGGTTCCAGTAACATTGGTTACCGGGAATCTGCTACAAATGGATAGAGGTTGTTAATTCAATGTGTGAGCAAAACAGTGCAGAGTAGTTATAAAGAGTTTTTGTCTTGGGCAAAATTTCTCAGTGTGTCATTCGTCGTCTTTTGAAATTATGATATTAGTTCCACATCATCCCGCAGAAATGGTGCTGCAGTCTATCTTTTCCAAATGAGGTGCTAGAGAAATGCCTTCTTAGGGTAACTTTCTCAACATGTTATTCGTCGTCTTTGGACATTATGATATGCCGCATAGATGACACTGCAGTCTATCTTTTCTCGAGTGGCCATGAAAAAATTTAAAAGGAAACCTTGGCAATGTCTTGCATACAGGAAACTGCACTAGGATGACCGTTACGTTGATAAGTCGTCAGATGTCCATAAAACGTTGAGAATATCCTACATAAGAAATTTCATGAATTTCAATACCCATATTGCCAGAGCCTTCTCCTAAAAATGTTTATGGCCAATCGAAGCCATACGGGAACCTGTTCCGGAATTACCGCTCCAAGGACATATCATAAGATGGTCACAAAACGTTGAGAAATTTCCTACTGAAAAAAAAGTCATGAATTTTGATACTCATATTGCCAGTGCTTCTTTCTGAATATGTTTATGGCCACTCGAGGCCTCACATGAACCTGTTCCGAAATAAACATTCCAAGAACAAAAATTTAAAACGTTAACAAATATCCTACTAACGAAATTTCACGAATTTAGATACCCATATTGCCAGAGTTTCTTTCTGCCCCACGAGAACCTGTCCGGGGACAAATAATCAAATGGTCACAAAACGTTGACAAACATCCTACTGAAGAAATTTCACGAATTTTGATACCCATATTGTCAGGGTTTACTTCAGAAAATGTGTTTGATCACTCCAGGCCTCACGGGAACCTGTTTCGGAATGACCGGTTCAGGGATAAACTTGTCTGGTAAACTCAGGATTACAAGGAACAAACGCTTGAGAAAATTTCAAGCAGTTCGATACACATATTGTTATTGTTCCATTGAAAAATGCCTATGACCAGCCACGGACCCTTGGGGAAGCTACTCCGGACTAGCCACTTGAAGTATCATACATCGGATGGACCCAAAACAAGAAAAGTCAATCTGCTGCAGAAATTTTAAGAAGTTTGATACCCATATTGCTGGATTTCTACCAAAATCCACTATCAGTATCATTACATCAGGACACGCCCGTGAAAATCCGGATTTTCTAGACTTCAGAGTGTTCGAAATGGTCCATCGTGATAATAACTTGATAGAAGAGGAAATTCTCAATCCAAGAAGTCCAAATTTGTTGAAACCGGTTGAAAATTGCCGGAGATGTAGGCATTTTTGTTTGTGTGGGTACCCTGTCGTCCTGTTAAGGGGTTAACCCCTCCCCCCTTCCTTCTTGTTCGAAAATTCTGTTAACCCCTGCAATCAATTTTGACCATCATTCTCTTGGATCTGGCTGAGTTTCAACTTTCTACGATTAAAAATCATTGAAATATCGCGAATTGAAATCCAAAAAGGTAGGTTGTTTTTTTTAAATAACGCGGTTTTCTTACGTCGTTTTTTGAAATAAAGGACCGCGTAAAAAAAACCGCATAGTAAAATATCTTTTCCAAATGCAGCTCTCAGTAAAGTTGTTGAGAATGTTTGAGAATGTTGAGAATGAGAATTGACCTCAGAGATGGCGCTGTCATATTTGCGACATGATTTAGAACTAATATGACAATGTCAAAAGACGACGAATTACATACTGAGAAATTTTGCCACGGACGGTAACTCTCTAGCACTTCATTTGGAAAAGATAATCTGCATCGGCATCTCTACTGCATACATAATGTGGAACTAATATAACAAAGTCAAACGACGACAAACAACATACTGAGAAAGTAAGCTTAAGACGGCATTATTCTAGCGCCTCATTTGGAAAAGTTAGACTACAGCGCCATCTCTGTGGCATGATTTGGAACAGATATGACAATATCAAAAGACGACGAATGACATACTGAGAAACTTTGCCGAGGACGGCAAATCTCTAGCGCTTAATTTAGAAAAGATAGACTGCAGCGCCATCTCTGCGGCATGATGAGGAACTAATATGATAATGTCAAAAGACGACGAATGACGCACTGAGAAATTTTGCCGAAGACGAAGACTCTCTATAATTACTCTGGACTGTTTTGATCACACATTGAATTAACAGTCTCTATCCATTTGTAGCAGATTCTCGGTGGCCAATGTTAATGAAACCATGTATTTCTACCACCAATACATTTTTATGACCATATCCTTTCAATATATAAATGAAATATAATTTTTATTTCCTTGACTTTTTTTTAACGTCGTTTTTGAAATAACGCGGTTTTTTTACGTCGTTTTTTGAAATAACGCGGTTTTTTTTTCGTCGTTTTTTTTTAAATAACGCGTTTTTTTTACGCGGTACCATTACCGTTGTAAAAAAAAATAACTGTAATTCAAACCGTCCTGGAGTTCAAAACTTGAAATCTACGATAATAACAGTAGTTTTTTGGTCCATACAGTGTACCTTACGTATTCAGGTATATTTAGTGAATATTTTTGAACGTCAAAATACACAAGAAGATAACCTTGGGATGGTATAGGTCATCCAAACTGTCTTGGCAGTTGTAACAGTAAATTTTAGGAA
>JASCZW010015123.1:0-21280 GCA_034211315.2 Aedes japonicus | reverse complement strand
GTACAGGGGATGATCAAAAAGGAGAACACTAGCAAAATTTTGTCCAGATTCAAAGTGATACAATTCGGTGAATAATTACCCGATTTTGATGAACCTAGAAGCGTTCAACAAAAAATTTTTCTAGTTTCAGTATGTTTATTCAAAATTTGATTTGACATCCGGGTACCGGAGATATCACGGATACTTTGAGGTTATGTCAAATGTGCAAATTTTCTGCAGCTCGTTATTTTTTATGTTACTTGAAAATCGGAAATATTATATTTTTTTCAGAAACAAGAATTCATAAAAAGTCTGTCAGTGGTTAAAAATCGTGAATCGGCTTATTAACAACCGAGATATGGCCATTTCCGTAAAATGTAGTTTTTTACCCAATTGCCTGACACTTCTTATGTTGAAAAACTCCTTTCTAATTTATCTGTAACTCTGCGTACCCTTAACCAAATTAGATGCAACTTTTTTTATACGATTACAAATTTATCCTAGTTTTTGGAAGAGTAGCGGACATTTCGTTATTTTCCGTAGTTCCGGATTCATTATCGGGAATCGTGAAGGAAGTACCCTACCAGTGTAATGGCCAGAGTTAGAACTGTATCAAACCTGGCTTGCGACATATAAAACTTCATGATTTTACAAACCAATACCACTGGTAGTCAACCTGAGAGTATTCTTTCACATTGGCCACACCTGGTGACGTTCCGGATTCCGGGTTCCCCCAGGGAAGTGCCCAGATTTCGAATGATGTCAAACCCTGGCTTGCGACACATCAAACTTCATGATTTTACAAACCAATACCACTGGTGGCGAACCTGAGGTTTCTATTGTGGGCATGAAAATTAGCACATTTGACATAACCTCAAAGTATCCGTGATATTTCCGGTGCCCAGATGTCAAATCAAATTTTGATTAAACATGCTGAAACTAGAATAAATTTCGCGTTGAACGCATCAAAATCGGTTAATTATTCACCGAACTGTATCACTTTGAATCTGGACAAAATTTTGCTAGTCTTCTCATTTTTGATCATCCCCTGTAGGTATTTGTAGATAAAGCAGTTTTGAGTGTAGTTGTATCAACAAAGCCCGGAGGAGTGCTATATGGCTGAAATAAAACTCAAACTTTTACTTGGGTATTCTAGTACTCCTTCTTTTTGCGGGTACACTGAATGTAATTTGTTCTTCCAAATAAGAATAAAGGTCATGATTTCATGAATAAGTTGTGTTTTCGTGTTATGAATATACGCCATGAAAAATATTCCCAATATCACGATAACTTCGTCTCCATCGGAGTGAAATCATGAATTAATCTGGTTCAAACGATAAGCTAAATTCCTGACACTGAATACTTTATCTATGAATCTGGCAAATCCACTTTTTTTTTTTAATTTTAAATGTAAACAAAATATAAATCTACCGTCAGCATTCGAACCTAGTGTTGGTGTGACGAGCAGTAATAGCAACAGTCAATATAAAAGTAGTGATTTGAAATTGGTTAACTGTTGTAGGACCGCTAGTACACCTTGCAGTCTGCACCTTGCAATACACTTTTGCGCTTTTCGGTACCGCTATGTACTACTATCGTGGTTTTTGTTTTGATTCGCTATGTTATTTTGACACAATATTTGAAGGTTGGATGGTGTGAGTTACGCTATTAGTGGCGAATCATTAAGCTAAGGACCGAGCTTGGGATCGGTGTGCTCGTACTTGCTCTATTTTGATTTTGAAATAAGCACTTCAGTTATCAACATGGCGTTGAAGGAAGAGAAGCAACGCATCAAAATTTTGCACTTCCATGGCAAAAATCCAACTAACTCTCACGCCAAGTTGACGAAATTGTTGAATGTGACTAAATCAGCTGTTAGCAACGTATTAAAAGTGTTCGATGAACGTTTTTCGACAGCCAGGAAAGCTGAATCGAGGGAAAATCGAAAGTCGAAAGCCACAGCGACGACAAAAAGAGTTGCCCGCTGTTTCGAGCGAAACCCCAACCTCTCCGTCCGAGATGTTGCAAAGAAGCTGGAAGTGGCGGCTTCAACCGTGGATAGAGCTTAAAAACCGCGCTGGACTGTCGACTTTCAAGAAAGTGGTGACTCCAAAATCGCGACGATAATCAAAACACGATCGCGAAAGTTGTACACGACGATGCTGACGAAGTTTGAACGCGTAGTACAGGACGATGAAACTTACGCCAAGGCAGACTTTAAACATCTTCCTGGACAGGAATTTGGTGGCAGATATGTTCAAGCACATTATACTGTCAAAGTTCGCGAAGAATCATCTGGTGAGGCAAGCCATCTGTACCTGTGGCTTGAAGAGCAACGTTTACATTGCAACCGGAACCGTCAACCAGGAAATTTTCCTGATCGAGTGCCTACAAAACCGTCTACTGCCTTTCCTGAAGCGATATTTTGGCTGGATTTGGCATCTTGCTATTATGGAAAAAAGGCCATGGAGTGGTATGCTGCCAACAACGTACAAGTGGTGCCCAAGGACTAGAAACCCTCCCAACACGCCAGAGCTACGCTCAATCGAACAATATTGGGCCATCGTCAAGCGGAACCTTAAGAAGACTCAAAAGGTGTTGTGAGCGGCGAGAAACAGTTCAAGGTAAACTGGCGTTCTACGGTGAATAAAGTGGACAAGGAGCCACATCCCTGAGCCAAAAAATATGTTTATTTTCTTCCGGACTATCCAGCCGCTGGTACGCTATAGTGTTTCTTGAATATACTCTCGATTAATGAAGCTGATTACACAACTTTAGAATAGAGGCAAAACAACGCATCCAAAGTTCATGACTCGCATCTGCCAAGGCAAGTGTTCGTTCCATGATTTCTAATTTATGAAAACAGTACTGGATTTGTTTCCGTGTATTTTCGGATAATAACGGTGATATAAGGAAGGAAACGGGTTGAGCACCTCGGCATCGTGTTCAAAGCATTGAATAAACGTTAATCTACATTACTCATTTTTTGCAGTATGATGCTTCACTAGATGGAGCACCATGGTACGACAAAAAAGAGTGTTGTATGTTATCGTTTACCCCGCGCTTGGAATAGGGTCTCGGGAGAGCTGATGCCGTTTCCTACACAAAATAAAATTAACTGGCGCGTTAAATTTACCCTCGTGTAATTTCAAGCCAAAGGAGGCGTAAACAACGAAATTGTTTGCAATCTTTCATATGCCATACAACAATGTGTGCAATCTTTCATACAACAGCCTAGATTCAGGCGTTATTTGGCTTAAATTTACATGAAATATCCCATTAATTTCGAGCAAATCTAGCATTCCCTTCATGTTCATTGGATAACGCAGAAAATTCAATGTTTCTTTTTAACTGTGTAGGAATGACTTCTCAAACCTCTTTGTTCAGTTTTATCAGAAGGATGTTTTCAAGGGTGTCCTAATCCAATGTGGACCGATGAGGTAAAAGAACGAGTGCTAAGGCACTGAACGCCCTCTCAACTATTGATTGGGTTGCTGGTACAGATATTACAACAGTGTTATACAACAGTTTCATACAGTGTTCCCAAACATAATATGATGTAGGTTGGCATTAAACAATGTTACGCAGCCAGAGTACCAGTGAAAACTTTGGAGACGAAATCACCCTTCGCGTTGCTTTCGTCGAGTTAGATGAAAGATGTCTCGGGAAATCCGGCTACGAATAGTTCAGCTACCCATCAGTCTGATGATGACCTCTGCACGCTGGAACAGATGATGGAGTTCATCCAAAATCTGCGTCCAACTGCACCATTGCCGTTTCAAGGAGCATCAAATCTACGCTGCCAGCATGGTGCCGGTGAACTTCATCTGCAAATATGGACAGTGAAGCCACCGTCAAGACCTGAATTGGAATGCATGTTCCGTTTGGAACAAAAACATAGAGCTAACGGATTTTCTGAGCGAAAAGGAAACCAACATCGCCATTGGTGTGTTGGTAAACACCACCGTCGGACCAATCGTCATCATCGCGGCCTACTGCCCAAATCAAGCGGCCACGGTCCTACGGGAAGACATCGTCAAACTAACTCGGCTGGGGTAATTCATCATCGCTGGCGACGCAAAACACGAAGGCTGGGGGAATACTCGTCGAAACACCAACGGATCCATCATCCAAAATGACGTGGAAGAAGTTCTGAGTCAACCTGGTTGAGTCGAGCACCAACATGACCAACAAAATCGCAAAGCCAGTAGTACACTGGGAGCTTAGCTTGGACCACTATACGGTGGTGGCTGAAGTTGGCTCCTGGGTCAACCGGCGTCGGATCACCTGGCGCAGCCATCACCGAGTCGAAGACTCTGTCGGTTACGATGCACTCCCCGAGACGCCCGAAGACATCGACCGACAACTCCGTACTATCGACGGAGCAATCTCTCGTGCCCGAGAGCAACATGTTCCTTTAGTAAATCTGGTGAGTGGTTCTCTGAACCTCGATAGGATTGCTAAGTACGTTATCAGAATCCTTAAATTGATCCGAAGACAATTTCAACGCACCGGTTGCAAGACCAATTCAAACCGCCTTACTAGAATTATTTAGGATGATGGATCTCAGAAACAGGCATTTCGAAGCTAGAATCCGCTACCTCCCAGATTGTGCCAAACCCTTTTGGAAGTTTTCCAAAATCCTTAAAAATAATCCAGGACCACTTTCGCCGCTTAGTTCACTCGACCAAATTTCGGTTCCATCTCTACTGATCACCTCTTTTGAATAGGCCAACGCACTAGGTCAACATTTTGTGAACTCACCCAACCTTGGCCAATCTATTGTGGCAATATCTAGAGTCACCGAAACACCCATAGTTGTCCCTGACGATAGTAGAATATCGGCTGATGAGGTGATAGCTGCCATCAAGCGAACCAAGAACATGAAAGCCGCTGATTTCGACGGACTCGTCAACATCGAGTTTGAATAGCTTGAGTGTTGATTTCTTCCGACACCTTGCAGTAGTTTTTAACAGATGTTGGGAGCTTGGCTTTCCTTCTAGCTGGAAAATAGCTAAAGATGGCCTACTAACGCTCTAAGCTATCGCCCCATTAGCCTTTTGTCCTCCATCTAAAAGCTGTTGGAAAAGCTGATCTTCAGCCGTTTACTGGATTTTGCAAACCAGAATAACATCTTCCTCCAGAAACAATTTGGGTTCAGAAAAGGTAACTCTACTAACCAGCAACTGACGCGAGTTACTAACATCCTCAAACGGGACAGGTCCGTTGGAAAGACATCTGCCATGGCATTGTTGGACGTCGAAAAGGCGTTTGACAATGTCTGGCATGATGATCTGGTGTTTAAGCTTCATCGATACAACTTCCCGATCTATCTTGTTAAGATCATCAAGAGCTATCTATTGGACGGATCATTCAGAGTCTTTCTGAACAATTCCCATTCTGAAACGTTTAACGTTGATGCTGGTGTTCGTCAGGGTAGCCTCTTAGGGCCTATCCTATTCAATATTTTCACGTCACATATTCCTCCACTACCGGGTGGTGGTATTTCGTCGATGTTTGCCGTCGACACTTCCATCATTAACAAGGGTCGAGTGATACGTGCTCTGACAAGAAAACTTCAGGAGGGCCTCAATGTTCTGTCCGATTACTTCAAAAGCTGGAAGATTTGTATCAATGCAGCTAAAACCCAGACGATTCTGTTTCCGCATCCGAAGTCACCTCGACTTATTCCGCCACGAGATGTCAAAGTCCACCTCTGTAACACCCCGATCGCTTGGTCCGAGGAAGTAGTCTACCTCGGTCTCACCCTAGATAGCAAATTGTTGTTCCGATCACATGTTGACAAAACATCAAACAAGTGTCCACTCTATCGACCAAGAACAAACTGGCGGTTCACAAACAAATCATTCTTCCCGTGGTCGAGTACGGTTTGCCAATCTGGGAGAGTTGCGCCAATTACCACCATTGGAAACTGCCGGTTGTTCAGAACACCATCCTTCGGATGATTCTGAACTGTCCTCCAAGAACCTGAAATTTTGAGATCCATCGCCTGGCTGGACTACAGACCCTCGGCGAGAGAAAACAGTTAATCCTGGAAAGGTTCAGAGAATCCTGCCTAAGGTCGTCGCATCCGATCATCAGTCAGCTGGTAAATTAAGCTTAAGTTATTGTAGTTAGGTAGGTTATCAAATTCTTTAAATTTAAATTCATTCCCAAGACGGGAAAACATGTTCAATGTAGAACAAAACAACAAAAACAATAATTAAAATTATGAAACATTGCACTATGGTCCAGATCACGAATTTACGAGGAAACATGCTCCCAGCGCCTAAACTTGAAACTTTACAGCAAAGTGATGTTCTACAACATGGTTTGTATCATCAAGGTCCATTTTTTTATTTTAATTAAAATTAGGGTGGTCCCCGTTTTCATGGAAATGCAAAAACTAACTTTTTTATTTGCAGAAATAGACGTTTACATCCTTGAGCAAAGTTGTAGCGCAAAAAATTTCATGGAATTTGTATTAAGAAATTTTTTTTGTAGCTTAAAAATTGACCGATTTAGAACAATTTTCTCTCATCAACATAGGGTGTACCATAAAAAATTGATTTTTTTGCCCTTACTTTTTTATTTCAATTCCCACCGTTAAGTTGTGTTCAAACAGGTTTTAGAAACTTCAAAGACGCGTACTTTGGTATACAAATTTTGCCGCTAGCTTCAATAAAGCAATAGTAATTGAAGTTTTTCTTAAAAAAATACGCCCTTTTTAAATGTTGATTTATATGATTGGGGCAAACACAAAAATAATTAAAGACGTCATTTGAAAGAACAACTTATGTTGTTTAACATATGTGAAAACTAGAGATATGTTATTTCTGTATCTTGAGAAAATTACATTTGAATCTGGGATGGTTTTAGAAGAAAAACTTTAATAACTATTCATTGGTTAAAGCTAACGGCAAATTTAATACATTAAAATACGCGCCTTTTAAAGTTCTACAACTCGTTCCAACACAACTTAACAATAAAAATTGAAATAAAAAAGTTAGGACAGAAAAACTTTTTTTTATGGCACACCCTAGGTTGACGAGAGAAAAGTGCTCTAAATCGGTCAATTTTCAAGCTACAAAAAATTTTTTTTAATAATAATTCCATGAAATTTTCTGCGCTACAACCTTGCCCAAGAATGTGAACATCTATTTCTGCAAATAAAAAAGTTAGTTTTTGCATATCCGTAAAAATGGGGACCACCCTAATTTTAATCAATATAAAAAAATAGGAATACGTTTTTATTTCAAGTTTCACCACCATTTTTTTAAAGGTTAATAATTGACCGATTTAGAGCAACTTTTCCCTCGTCAACTTAGGGTGTACCATAAAAAAAAGTTTACCTGTCCTAACTTTTTTATTTCAATTTTTATTGTTAAGTTGTGTTGGAACGAGTTGTAGAACTTTAAAAGAACTGTGCCTTGAACTGTTTCTCGATCACAACAGCTTTTTGAGTCTTCTCATGGTTCCACTTGATGATGGCCCAATATTGTTCGATTGGGTGGAGCTCTGGCGTGTTGGGAGGGTTCTTGTCCTTAGGGCACCACTTGAACGTTGTTGGCAGCTCACCACTCTATGGCCTTTTTTCCGTAATGGCAAGATGACAAATCCGGCCAAAATAGAACGGAACAATTGTGTCGCTTCAGGAAAGGCAGTAGACGTTTTTGTAGGCACTCGCTCAGATATATTTCCTGGTTGACGGTTCCGGTTGCAATGTAAACGTTGCTCTTCAAGCCACAGGTACAGTTGGCCCGCCATACCAGATATTCCTTCGCGAACTTTGACAGGTTAATGTGCTTGAAAATAGCTAACACCTTTTCCCGTTCGGTTGCCGTATAAAATTCCTATTCAGGAAGCTGTTTAAAATTTGCAGTTCCATCGTCCAGTACCATGCAATCAAACTTCGTCAGCATAGTTGTGTACAACTTTCACGATCGTCGGTTGGCCGACGTGTTATGTTTATCGTCGCGCTAGCTGATTGCTCAGCAGGCTGTTGCTAGCTAGCCGTTGGCTTGGCACGCGTTGCTAGGCAGCCATAAATTCTTGTGCTTGGCAGTCGGATGCCCAAGCCAGTGATTTATTTGTAGTCAGCCGGTGGGTGCAACCAATTGGCAGATAGTGGCAGTGGCTAAAAATATGTTAGTTTTGTCTCCGTTGCATACATTGAGGATTGTGGACAATTTACAAATGGCGTCACGAAAAATTGAAACACGCTGACAATTCAATCGTTTCTTGGTTGATTAATTTTTGAGATTTTTGCTCTAATCAACTAAATGTTTCTACGATTGCCATTTTATTTACTCAAGTATTTAAGATTTTACCAACAAAAGATGAATATACTTTGTTTACATATTGATCAATCGGTGTTGAAATTTTTCAAAGAACGTTGCGTTCCGGCAAGTATCAAGAAACTCCCTATTACGAACAACGTTTTGATTCTCGAACATGATATTCCGAAGTAACATTCTCTCCATATTTCAATACGCACTGCTATGAACAGTTATTCTGTTGAGGAAACGATTCGCGTTGGTTAGAGTTTTACTTCTAGGAAGAAATAAGTTTAAAGAACCTGTGAAAGTGAGAATAACTGTAATGCCTAATCGTTTTGATGCTAACCGTATGCGCAAATTTCAAAAGCGCGTGCCGAGCAAGGTCGTGTTTGTGTAACTTGAGACTGTACCAGGAAATCACCCATTACGCAGATCGCTCTCGGGGATGTGAATACACGCCTTACCTGTATGGCTGTTTGACTCTCACTGAAGAGCTGCGCCTGATCGCTCCCCGCGGATCAGAATTGAAATGGCATATTAGTGTATAGTAAAGGGTAGCATACGATAGTGTTGGCTAGCCCCACACAGTGTTTATCGGGCGAAATTGAAAGCCGCTTGAGCTAATGTGTTGCCAACTAAAGACTGTATTCGATAAAATTTGGACACGCAAAATAGGTCACCAAAAATTTTCCTTGAGCCCGATTCTTTTCAAACTTTTTGGAAATAAAGTACTACTAAATGGTTAAGTTTTGAAATTATTGGTTTATTGAACCTCTCCTTTCAACCCAAATGCCCGCACCTTTGCCTTGACCCCTTGCATCAAATTTTGGGCAATGATAGGACCGACTTGCTTACTTACTTTTAACCACATTTTCTTTAGTTCGAGTTCATTTTCCATCAGTTTTGGAGTTTTAACGAGCTTTGCCTTCATGATTGCCCAAAATTTTTCAATTTGGCGAAGTTCCGGAGTGTTTGGAGGGTTGACTTCTATTGGTACAAAAACTACATTTTTATCTTTGTACCAGTCTAAGACGGGCCGGACATAGTGGCAAGATGCCAAATCCGGCCGTGAGATCTCACGAAGGGCAGAAATTATTTTTGGAGGCATTCGTCCTTGTAGATTTGTCCGTTGACGGTCCCAGAGGTGATGAAGGGCTGACTCATTTTGCCACATCCGCAGATCGCTTGCCAGACAAGGCATTTTTTGGCGAATTTCGACAGTTTCTTCTTCCGTACACTCTCCGGAACGGCCAACTTAGAGGTGGCAACGTAGTGTTCCTGTCCTGGCATTTGTTTGGTGTCGGCTTTAATGTAGGTCTCATCGTCCATCACAATGCAGAACGCTTTTGTGAGCCACTCCCTGTACAGTTTTCTTGCACGAGTTTTGGCCACCGAGTTCTGTTTATCGCTTCGGTTTGGTGCCTTCTGGACCTTGTACACATATAATCCAGAACGTTTCATTGTTTTTTGAACAAAACAAACTGAAACTTTCGCCTTTTTTGCAACATTCCTGATCGAAATGTTGGGATAACGCTTAAATTGGTTCAATACCATCCTGGCCTTCTCCGGAATTGATGTGCCACGTTTATTGCCACTACCATTTTTCCGCTTGGTTGTCTTACGGTCCTTGAACGTTTTAATCACATGAGAGACGGTTGAATGTGCGATTCCGAGCTGTTTTCCGATCCATCGATGAGAAGCGTTTGGGTTTTCGAAGTGAGTGCCCAAAATTTGGTGGCGCACTATTTTTTCATTCGAAGCCATCACTGAAATCACTCGACCGATTTTTACGAAACTCATTACACAATTGACACAACACAATGAAATACATTCAGTTAAAATTTCAATAATTTTTACCCACACGCTAAGAAGTTACGAACAATTGCGTGTGTCCAAATTTCATCGAATACAGTCTTTAACTGGTTGAGACGCTGCACAGTGATCGAAAAAGCCTTTTTTCACGGCGAAATTAATAACTCCTAAGGGTTACGTTTTCGAATCATGGTGTCTTCTACAAAGTTGTATTTAAACAAGTTGTTCATCTTGTGGTGATAACTTTGTAGTTCCAAACATTGCTGTTGCAAACTTTTGAACGTAACACAATAGAAGGGTGGCGTCAAAGACAAGTTTGTAGGTAATATAATTTCAAGCAACTTTGTCCAGTATACCATTTTTCTAGCTCTTCATTTGACCATGGTAGAGCTATTTTTCTGCTTTAAATCAGGGTGTCTCTAAAAATTTAGTTTTCCTATTATAACTTTTTTGTTTCTCATTTTGAGAAAAAGTGATCTTCAAACAAAATATAGAAACCGTTATAGCGCACATTTGCTTCACACATTTTTTTTTTAATTCAACTTATTATTTAAAAGTAACGGGATTTTAACTAAATACATGCGTTTTTTCTTTTCGACCTTTTGATTATTTAGGCGAGAATTGGCCAGAAAATCATCAAATTCTTGTTTTTATGGGTATCAAGGAACAATATTCTGTATAAATGAGCCTGGGTACTCCTGGGGCACATGAGCGGGGGCTGCTTAAAATCGGACATGTTTTTCGTTAAAATTTCCCCTAACTTTTGAACAATAAGATTTACCCAAATACTTAATTCAGCAGAAACATGCATCATATTTTTTTCCCACACTTTATCTGAAAATAATTTTTCCCTAACCATTGAAACTAAAAAGTAGGAATGAAAAAACAGATTTTTAGGGACACCCTAATCTACATCAGCAAAATAGCCCTGAACTAAAGCAGTGCACAAGCACCGGACGCTCCAGTCGTGAATGAGTATCCAGAAGCGTATTATATTGGCTTTGTTTGCGTAACTGTACAGTATTCAGTATTGAAAGAATTGATATTTCCATTGGTGTGAACATATATCACCAACCTCAATGCAATTTATAAAACCTATGTTTTTATTTATCTACGAGAACCCCTAGGATATCTTTACATAGCCAACAAAACACGCTACAGGCTGTTCATTTAAGACCGCAGAGTCCGGCGTTGGAGAAGGGCATTCAACTCGAGGCCGTATCATCATATAAACCAATCGGCGCTTAATTTGTAACGATATTATTTTGTGAAGATCGCTTATTTTTAGATTTTCAATAGGCATCCTTCCCTTGCCGCAAGTCTTAGTCTAGGGTAACTCAAAGCGGGTGACTGAAAGCGCCACATGGTGGTGATTCCAGGAACTTTTTGATCAAGATGGTACCACCAATTCACAATGATTGTTAGGGCACTGTAACTTATTTTTCCAAAATTTTGAAAAATTGATTAAAATAGCTCAAATAACAATTTAGCTGACAATTTCACGCTACTATGATGGAATCGAGAATACTTTCATATGCAATAAGCGGATGTACTAGTATGTCAAATTCATAAAGTTTCAGAAGATTTGTGTGATTGTTTGCTTTGAAATGTCCAATGCGGACTTTTCCTCCTTTGCTCTCCTGAACGAGATGAAATTCCAAACTGTCATCTGTCGATTTTAATTCAATTTTTGTTCCCTTTTCCTAAGTTATTTCAACCCTGGAAGACCCAATCGAAGGCTGGACGGACAACATCTACGGCCTGAATGGAGTGATCACCGGCATCGGTAGTGGAGTTTTGCGTGTCCTGCATCTCGATTCCACCTACTGCGTGGACGTCGTTCCGGCCGATCTGGTGGTGAATTCCAGTCTGGCTACCATCTGGTTCACCGGCACTCGACCAGAACCACTGGGCGGCCAGGATAAGGTCTTCAACTGCGTCAGCCGAAAGGATAATCCCTTCACCTACCACAATGTGCGGGAGTTTTGCTTGATGTCCCGGGGAAAGATTCCGGCTCTGCAAACCCTGTGGTTCCCCACGGTCACATTCACAAAATCGGCCACCCTGCACTGGTTGCTGTTGATCTTGTACCATTTCATACCGGCGATATTTTTCGATCTATTCGCGAGGATGAGCGGCAGGGAGGCGAAGTGAGGGTTTTCAATAAGGGATGGCAACACTTCAATACGTGTCTAATGTTCGGTTTCTTTTACAGGGTTCTGTTCCTCTACCGGAAGGTTCAACAGTTTGCAGATGCATTGGAATTTTTCACCACCAATCAGTGGGTCATGGTCAACACCCGGATGCGCGAAGTCTACGAAAGCATGTCGGAGGATGACAAGCAGTGCTTCCCGGCCGATGTCAGACTCGTTAATTGGCGGGACTTTGTCCACATCTACTGTCTGGGGCTGCGCAAATACATTCTGAGGGAAGATATGAACAATCTGGATCAGGCTTTGAAGAAGTTCCGGATGATGCGGTTGGGCCATTATACGCTGCTGACCGTGTTGTATCTGGCGAGTTGCTTGATCGGGTACATGGCCCTGCAATGCATCTGGTCCCGATGGATTTCCAATTACTTCGTGGTTTGAGTGGGTTGTTATGAATGCTATTTTCTGTTGCTCGTAATAAAATGTTCAAGCAATTACTTTCAAATGGGAATTTTTTTTATTGATCCATAAAGAATATACCCGAGCATTTACGTTCTGTTTGGGACACCGTGAACATGAAACTGAGTAAAACCGTTCAGAAAGTTGATTACTCCTTTTTGAAAGTTACCCAATTCATATTTAAAATTCATTCACCCACTACTGATATCAACCTACACTACTGATGGACTAGGTACAATGTCAACCGTTATATAAATGAAGCAATCTACGTGAGTTCCAATTTGATAGTTGCCAATCTACCTGTGAAGTCTTTGCCCCCCCAAAGACGACATAAGATAATTAAATCATTAAACTTTCACTATTGGAAAAGTGTGACAAACCAAGAAAAAAAAGCACATCCCATATTCAACTTTCGAAGTTTACCATCTATGTAACTACGCTGGTTAGTCTCGGTGCCTCTTTTAATGGCTGCATGCGTTTCATAAAGTTTAATTAGTCATTGGAAGACGTGACCTAATAATCGTATAAACTAATTTCCTCCCACCTCGTTCCCGCATGGAACGGAGATTGCAGACGGACGTGGACCTTAAGCCACCGAGCTGCAAGTTAATAACTAATAGCGAATTTTTCGAACAGCAGTACGTGTGGATTATCCTGGAACTCAGTTTCCTTTATTAAGGAGCAGAACGCAATCCTCAATTCAGGCGAAAAAGTCGCTTTAATTTCACCCCGAGAACCGGTTGATTTGCAAATTTCAATAATTTTTAATCATCATAATTAATGTTAATTCCGATAAACAAGATTTATTACGATTATTCCAGAATGGGACACACACATTGTCTGAGGTGTTTTCCACCATTCATCCCTTCGGGCAGCCTCTTTATCGGAGTTTGCTGTCGGCAGGCCCGCTACTCGTTGTGCCTAGGCTCGAAAATGATGATTAAACAGATTGATTGAATTGATATTTATGGAGGCGTGTAATGAGCTCGGCTTGGGAGTTCTCTGGCTGTTGCTGCCAGCCGGTGGTGCATGATGGGAAAATGCGACAGCAGTAATTCTTTTGCAACGCCACCGAATGCCGATTTTGATGATGATGACAGTGAGGATGACCCTCTGTCTCTCGCTCGCATCAGCATATCCCAAAATGGGTATTAATTAATGAGAGTATTTTCTGCTAAATTGATGTCTTTATGTACATTGCGATTTATTGATATCGATTTGAATGCAAATTAGCACCGAGGGGAGCAGATCCATTGCTCATCAACCGAAATGGTAATATGGCGTTATTTAGCATCGGAATGGGGCGTTTTGTTTGACTCACTACTGAAAGCTGCTGCACCGGTTGGAGGTTTTCTGTTGAACTGGAAGTGGAACTTTCGTGGTCTGGTAATGTGATTTTAATTGATACTGATTCAATTATTTTGATTCACGGTAGTGGAACAATGAAGCAGGTGAATGCAAGCTCTGTTCTGCTAGGACAGGAGGCATGAAATGCTACAAAAAATGGTCATCTCTTTAACTGTTTAAAATAAGATTGGTGGAATATATAAATGCCTAATGTTTAGTCAAAAGATGCATGGTTGAAAATTAATATTTTATAAGCACGATGCAGCCTTCAAGTTCCATAATTTGTTCCCAACATTTCCCTGATCTGACAGAACTTCTACTGAACTGTTTTTGGTAGGATTTGAGTCATTGATTATCTGGACGCAAATCTTAAAACTGGATTGTTTTGAATTTTTTCTCTCGCAGTGCTCAAAAATTGGCCACGATTCATTACGTTTCAATGAAATTTAACTTGTCATCACGAGGGATCCGAAAATTATTTTTGCTCTCTCATCCGACGCGGTTAGGCTTAAAAATGTCGAAGTAGTGTTAATCAAAATTCGTGAATGCATGAATGATAAAGACATTGTCCTGACTTTTCAATGTTGGGACAAAAAATAATGTATCTTTATCATTGTTGCATACTCAACACAATAATGACAAATTGCATGGCAGTTGTATCAAGATATTAATGTTTCACAACATCCGATTGTTATTTTGGAAAGAGACAAGGCGTTGTTTGTATATTGCTTTGTATGCAACATAAATAAATTCAATAATGTCACATGTTGCATCTACCGAAAAGAGACCATGTTTAGTTTTATCCCTCTTTCTCTCTCAAAAATTTTGTCGAGTGATAGGGGATAGTTGGTAAAGATGGAAGACTGCTTTAATGAAAAACATACGATTAGCAATAAACTTCATTTTGTTCTGTTATCATGAACTAAAGTTTATCATGCATGTTGTTTTAATATCATAAGATAATTAATTTATTCCTAAAAATAATTTGATTTGCAACAGCTAGTGTTCATCTTTTCAACCATACGTTTCATCAAAGCTTTTGCAATCCCGACTAGTGTTGTTCTTCCAATATTCGAGCGATCAGTAACTTAAGTTCCTAGTGGCATTTCCTCAGTGCATTTTGTTGCCTTGTGTTGTTTAAAAAAAATAAAAAAGGATTCTACATTTGTTAAAGAGGACAAAGAAAATGTGTCCCAAAAAGTTCGAAACATATTACATTCCGAGAACGGGGATCTTAGTTGTAGCCTGCCTGGGTCTTAATTGCAAGTTCAGTCCAAAAACGTTTCTGGTGACAAATTGTTTGCGCCACATCAAGAACTCTCACCCGGACGTTAATAGAAAGAATCTCATCCGGAGAGTTACAATGTGTTTGGGTTACTTCTGAAGATATTATATAAAATATTTCCAAGCTATCGTGAGACGCATCAAATCGCATAATGATTCGATTACAAGATGAATGGTAGCCATACAGAGTGCTCAGGAGAACGCTGGCCACATCCGGGCATGCTGCGGGTACCTATGGAGATGTGGCCAATTTTTTATCTGAACCAAAACATTCCATGCGACATCTCTAATTACATTTGAATTCGATAATTGCCCAACACCTTATTGGCATGTTCTAGGTACATCCGGGGAAAAGCCTTCTTTTTCTTCTTGCTTCAGTAGGACCAGCGATCCCACCTTCACCTCGTCACGCACACGTTGCCACTTGGAGCGTTGATGAAGTTCACTGACGTACTCCCTAGCCCAGCGCTTCCAGAAATCCTGGACACATCGTTTCATTTCTTGGTACCGGGTGAGTCGACCAACGGGATGCTCGGTGTAGTCAGGCTCTGGAAGGGAAAAAAGTGGCTCCCCAACCAGGAAGTGGCCGGGAGTTAGGCTGGTCAGATCCTGCGGATGACAAGAGATTGGCGTCAGGGGGCGAGAGTTCAGCATACTTTCAATTTGAGCCACCGTCGTGGTCAACTCCTCTAACGTAAACGATCGACTGCCGAGAATTCTACGGAGGTGGTGTTTAAACGACTTCACTCCTGCTTCCCAGAGGCCCCCGTGGTGGGGAGATCGAGGCGGAATGAAATGGAACGTTATTCCACTCTCCAGGCAATATCCGTTCCACCTTTCTGTAGAGAATTGTTCGAGGAATTGGCGACGTAGCTGCTTCAGCTCGCGATCAGCACCGACGAAGGTCGTGGCGTTGTCGCAATACAAATTCACTACGCGACCGCGGCGGGCGATAAACCGTTTCATCGCATTGATACACGCGACGGACGTTAGATCGGTCACGACTTCTAGGTGCACTGCTTTCACCACCATACAGACGAACACGGCGACGTACATTTTAACGTTTGCTCCTCTCCCAACTAACGGACGAACACCGAATGGCCCACAGTAGTCCATTCCACTATTCGCGAACACTCTTGCAGGCGTGATTCGTACCGACGGCAAAGGGCCATGAACTGTTCCGTAGGTTTCGGTGCGCAGCGGAAGCAGGTCACGCATTGGCGAACGACTTTACGAGCGAGATCGCGTCCGCGCAGTGGCCAAAATCGCTGTCGGATGGTCGCAAGTAACAGGGTTGGTCCTCCGTGCAGAGTTCTGAGGTGAAACGAGCGAGCAATCAACCAAGACAAGTGGTGTTTGGCCGGAAGTAAGATGGGTGCTCTCATATCCAGTGAAGCTGACAGCTTGGATAAGCGCCCTCCTAGGCGTAGAAGTCCCAAATTGTCCAAGAACGGGTTGAGAGTCTTGAACGCCGATTGTAGCTTCCGATCCTTACTTGTTAACTGCCGATGAGGGTTTGCGGAGAGATAACGGATTTCTTGAGGGAACTCTGTTCCTTGAACGTATCGAATGAGCGACTTTAGAGAGTTATCTACTTCAACAGGTTGCAGAGGACCAACTTTGCGACTTTCACTTGGGTTTCGGGCGTTGTGACAGAATCGAAAGCAGTAACTAACAACACGGAGTAGCCTGCCTAGGTCAGAGAACCGATGAATGATGGAGTGATCAACTTGCGTAGCTGCGAAGCTGACTACTTGACGAGCTTCTACGTCACGAGTTTCCTGCTCCGCACGAGTGAGAGAAACGATATCCTTTGGCCAAGTTTCGACAGCCTGCACGAGGTAATCAGGCCCATGCCACCATAGCCGGTCTTCGAGTATTTCTACTGGTGAGACCCCGCGGGATATGCGGTCCGCTGGGTTCTGCTGCGATGGAACATGGCGCCAGCAGTCGTTTTGCGAGAGTTTTTGAACTTCCACTATCCTATTCGAGACGAACACCTTCCATACAGTTGGGGGTGATCGGATCCAGTGCAAAACTATACTGGAATCCGACCAGAACGTCGCCGATCCGGTGAACCTTGTCGTGCTTCGAACTTGCTCCATCAGCTGACACCCTAATACAGCCGCGCACAGCTCTAGTTTCGGGGTAGTAAGTCCACGTAGCGGCGCTACTCTAGATTTGGCAATAAGCAGCTTGCTGCAATGAATTGTTGCTCCATCGGACGATACCACGTAGATGCATGCGCCATAGCCGTGTTCTGAAGCGTCGCAGAAGCAATGCAAAGTGTAACTATTGTAAGAGCTTGCGAATACGCGTCGTGGAATCTTTAGCTTTGTCAACTCTGGAATTTCGTTTCGGAACTGCATCCACCAGTCTCTAAGATTCTCTGGAAGTTCATCGTCCCAAGGAATGTGAATCGCCCATAGCTTCTGGATGAACATTTTAGCACTCATCACTACTGATCCTACTAGTCCGAGCGGGTCGTATAACTGCGCCATCTCGGAGGCCACCATCCTCTTGGTTACCTTATTCAACGGAGGAAGAGACGGGATTTTGAAACCAAATTTATCTGTGCTGTGTGTGTATAGAAGGCCCAGTGTTTTCACGGTTCCAGCACCGTCAATTTCTGTTTCTAGAGAGAACTCCTTCATTTCGTCTGGTAGATGAGCTAGAATCCGTGGATCATTAGAGCTCCATTTTCTCAAGATGAAACCTGCCAGATTCATAAGTGCCGCCAGTTGCTTGGTAGATTCGATTGCAGTTTCCAGATCATCTTCTCCCGATAGCGCATCGTCCATGTAGAAGCCCTTTAAAATAATCTCCGCACCGAGGGGAAATCGGTGCCCTTCGTCTTCCGCCAGTTGGTTTAGCACACGCGTTGCGAGGTATGGTGCGCATGAAGTCCCGTATGTAACCGTAGTAAGTTGGAACCGGTTGAGTTGATGGAATGGGCTGGATCGCCACAGGACTTGCAGAAATTTTCGGTCCAGAGGATGGACCCAGATCTGGCGGAACATCTTCTCTACATCCGCCTTGAAGACGAACCGAGGAATCCGCCAATTGAGGACGATAGCGAGGAGGGGTGGTTGAACAGTCGGACCTACAAGAAGTACGTCATTCAACGACAGTTGGGAACTGCCCTTGCAGGTGGCGTCAAAGACGACGCGGGTTTTCGTGGTGGAGCTATCGGGACGAAAGATGGCATGGTGCGGCAGGACAAACTGAGGATTTTCGACTCGAGGACTCAACTCCATATGGCCTAATGCTTCATACTCTTCCATGAACTTCACGTACTCACTTTTGAACTCGCCGTTAACCGCAAATTTACGCTCTATCGCCCAAAATCTACGTTGCGCTACCGAAAAGGAATCTCCCAACATCGCAAGCATTTCTTCGCGTACAGGAAGACGAACCATGTAGCGACCATCACTTGTCCTAGTCACTGTCCTCCGAAAGTGTTCCTCGCAAGCTTCTTCCAGCGGAGTCATCGCCTTATATCCATCGAAGTTCTCGACTTCCCAAAATCGCTGTAGTTTACTGTCGAGACTAGCAGTAGCGCTAATTACACAGATGGATGGAGTTCGCGAGGCTTCGGAAAGTCGCCCAGCAACGACGTACCCAAAAACTGTCTTCTGAAGCATCGGGTAACCGGTAGGTAGACTGATCTTGTGTGTTTCCATTAGCGAGTAGAACAGTTCTCCTCCGACCAGAATATCGACCCCCGAACTAATGTTGAACTTAGGGTCGGCGAGAGGAACATTTTTAGGAAGATTCCATCCAGAAATATCGATGTGCTTGCTAGGGAGCGTAACGGTGATTTGTGGTATGACGAGGCAATCGAGAAGGTATTCGAATCCACCAAAGCGAGACGAGATTTTAACAACTACCTTGGAGCGGATGTGGACGATTCCTTGGCCAATACCACTCACGTCGATGCTGATTCGGTCACGCTTCAGCTCCAGTTTACGCACCAAAGCTTCGGAAATGAAGTTAGCTTGGGAGCAGCTATCCAGAACCCCACGAGCGTAGTGGTGATTCCCGTTCGTGTCCTTCACCTTTATGGCCACTGTCGACAAGAAAACTTCCACGTTGGGTGCATTTCCAGAATGGCTTTGCGGAGCAACGTAGGAGGCCACAGGAGAAGAGTCCAAAGTAAGAGGTTTACCGATCGAACGCGAAACGGACGGGTCAACCGGCGACGGGGAGGGAGCAACGACGACCGAATACGAGTACGTGTTAACCGAACCGGACTGATTAGCCACGACGGATGGCGGTATCGCACGCGATGGTGGTGAAGCAACCGATTGCGATACGCATGCGGACGAACTCGATGAAACTTGTTGTTGCTCTGAGGAAATCACTTCACTTGTAGCGGTGGAACAAAGTAACGCCGTTTGAGATTGCGGCTTAGTGACCGCGGTTAGCGGTGGCAGATGCAGAAGAGTGTGATGTTTTCTCGCGCAGTTCCTGCAACCTCCACTGCTACAGTTTTTCGCGAGATGTGGTCCCTTTAGGCAATTGATACAGAGTCCGTTTTTCTTCACCAGCTCAAAGCGTTGCTTCACCTCCATTCCGACAAACTGATCGCATTTGAAAAGGGGATGGGCTTCCTTGCAAAGTTGACATTTGTTTGCAACCTCAGTTGCAATGTGGGTGGAAATCGATTTATTTTTCGAGGGCTTAGATTCGACAGTTGGATTGGGACTGGGGTTCTGTAATAATTTGACTGATTGAAGGATTCGCGACGTTTTCCGTACAAACTCTACTAACTGCTGGTAAGACGGGCGCACGTTGTCCTCACAACTGTTTTCCCATTCCCTTTGAGTAGCGGGATCTAAACGCTTGCTCAGAGTTTCGACGAGCACAGTATCCCACAAATCAGCTGGCGTATTCAGCTTTCTCAACATGCCCACATGAAGATCAAACTCATCGACGAGTTCGTATAACGACGACGAGGAAGCTCTTTTTACGGTAGGAATTGCAAAAAGAGCTGCGAAATGGTGCTTTCGAAGGAGATTTTGGTTATCATATCGCTCACAAACCGATTTCCAAGCGATCAAATAGTTTTCAGAGTGCACCTCAAGATTGGCAATGATTCGTGCGGCTTCGCCTTTGAGGGCCGCCTTCAAATAGTGCATCTTCTGCACCGACGAGAGGTGATTGCTTTCGTGAACCATGGACCGAAAGATGTCCCGAAATACAACCCAGTTAGATGGATTGCCATGAAAGTCTGGAATGTGGATCTCCGGCAACCGCACAGAATGCATTGGTTGAACCGAAGGACGACTGACGGATGAACTGGCGGGATGGGGCTCGACAGGAATCTTGCTAACCAGGGATGCTTTGAGGTCGAAATACAAATTCTCAAACTGAATTCGTTCAGTCGACATAACTGGATCCTCATCGTCATCAGTTTCGTCGCCCGCGACCCCAAGTTCCAATTCTTCGATTTCGTCCTGGACTCGAGCGAAATCAGTCCACAAACGATCGAGCTTTTCAATCCTCACCTTGAGGTGATGGATTTGACCATGTTGATAATCATCGTCGAACTTCTTAATTAACGCAGCAGAGCCCAAAATGTTCGCTCTTTGCCGCAAAAGCGTTTTCAATTTTGCTGTCTTTGCAGCTCCAGATCGAGAAGCACGTTTTTTCATTGTGCTCGAGGAAATAGAAACGATATCACCCACCTGGTATAGACGAATGGTTTCTTACTATCGTCGTTCGTTACTCGTCCGTGGCTTTCCTAGTGTGGTATTGGCTGCAAATGGTCCAAGAATCCAGTTAAATCACAGTGCCGAGATGGGTTGAGTGGTCTCGACGTTGAACAGATCCACTCCGATGGTATTTCACTGCGACGCACAGGCACCACAATGCAGCAACGTAGCCCAGACGACGAGAACAATGGCTACCTTTGAATATTGTCTGCAACACAGATCCCGGGTTTCGGCACCAAATTTGTAGGCGCGA
>JASCZW010015122.1:0-21270 GCA_034211315.2 Aedes japonicus | reverse complement strand
GACTGACAGATCTACTTTATCGGCTCAAAATATAATTGAAAAACAAAGCGCAATCACGACAGGTTGTTCGTATCATGGGGGAGTCGATCCTGCAATTTCAGGGAGAGCTGTTATTGAGTCGGGGGTTGATCTCACTAGGCCATGTTGACTCGTGAGAAGTGACTTGATTATTGTGCATGAGGCTCTAATTCTCGACAGCGCTTCCATTTCTATTTTGGGATTAATTAAGGTTGAAGGATTCATCATCATTTTTTTGTCATCATCAGAAAATCTTAAGCAGTTTTTTCGTTTGATATTCAAATTCTGGACATGAAAATGTATTCACTGTGTTCCGCTTGGCTAGCAGAATACAGTGAATACATTTTCACACGGACTATGTTTTTGGTTTTGAACACGAAAAACTGCTCGAATTTTTGATGAATCCTTCAACCTTAATGCTTCCCAGCATCCCAGCACGAACGCGAAACATTTATGAGTACGACCGGATAGGAGCAGCTTGATTGGCTGGTCTTCACGAAATTCATTTTGTGTATTGTACAAAAAGGTGTAATGATAGCTTTTTTTTAGATGACAAGCAATATGAATGTTTCATACAGTTTACGAGACATTTGTTCTATGTACAAAACCCATGTTTACGAAACTAGTGAAAGCGTATTTACGAAAATAAATTTTCAGTGTACTGTTTGAAAATCATTTACACGTTTAATTTAATGATATTTTTTATTTGAAGCTTTTGCAAAAATTATTGATTTTCAACACATTCGTTAAAAATGTGCGATTTCTCCAGATTTTTCAAATTATGCAAAAGATGCATTCAACTCATGTTCCGGAACGTAAGCAAATCCTTCGGCTTCCAACAGGCAACGCACGTTTGTTTCCAGATACACACACATACTACATAGGCGAACTACGTGACTACCAGGAAGTCATTGAAAAGGAATGAAGTGCAAACCGTCGCGTCCTATTGGCAAACAGTATCTTATTTTAACGGTCTGATGATTTCACGAGATGCTGTCCTCGCCCGAAGAAGGGATATTTCTGCATTCTCCGGAAAGCAGAGGCAAACAGAGAACAACCAACTGGCAGACAATCAGTATCCTGGCATTCCGGCGATGTCGTTCGACAACTTGGTTCATTATTTGATAGATTTGTTCAGGGAAGATAAACTATTTTCGTTTTCCCGGGTATGCAACGTCGTTGTTCCGTAACGGAGTCCGTCGTTGTTGGTTTTGCTACTTTGATACACTACATTTATTCGATTGTAATTCCAGACGACCGCGGTTGATTGAAAACGTGGGAGGAATGCCTGATTGGTGTGTCCTTTCCGGGGAACGTGATGCTTGCAAGTTTCTTTCATTCTATTTTTCAGCACGCCCGGTACAGATGTTCCGTTCAGGAAGAAACTGCTCCTGTCATCAAATTTTGACAGACTAATCAATGACTCATGAATAAATAAGACGGCCCACGTTCGATTAATTTTGGATGAGGCGGTTATGGATCTCAATCACGTAGATCCTCCATTCACGCAATTGAGTTATAAATAATTAACGATGCCGTATGGTGTCGAAAGGTTTTTTATTTAATGGGATATTGTATTAACTTCGAGGAAATTTTATTATTTCAAGTAGTGAATGAAAGAATTCAAACGATGAAAGAGTATGCACTAAATATTCCATAAGGCTCTCAGTTGAACGTTAAAGCTATATCATTTACAATCAGTCGGGCTTGCTTAAATCCTCACATATCACGACAGGGTCTGCTAAACATGAGTTGCATTATGCGATGAAGGGTTATTGATTTCCACCTGTTGACAGCGAGCGCAATTCGGAGGTCAGGTCAGGATTTATATGCGTGTGACAAAAATGACGTTTCGTCGTATGGGGCAAAGCTTAATGGCCCCGCAAAATGACTTTCCGATGCTAACGAGGCTGCTCTTGGTCTCGTTATAATGTGGTCTCGATGTAGGGTGGAAAACTTGTTATTTGCCTTGTGCATTCTGGCTGGCGACACATGTTTCATCGTCATGAGCAGCAATGCAGTTTAAGTACGAAAAATGGAAACGATTTTGATGGATGTCGCCAATGTGGGGTAGTAGTCATAATGATGTTTAATGTGGCTGTCATTCATATGATCAATGATCGATATAGGGAACATTCATTTAAAATAGCAGGCTTTTTAGAGGGGGTCGATTCATATAAACATTTTTAGAATATCATGCAAAGTACGATGGGGGGCATTGTTTGCGTTACGTACTTAATTTACTTTCCCATATATGTAGGTGAGTTGGGTTTTTGTTTCCAATCTAATATGGTGAAATATGGAATTCATGATGAGGTATTGATTAAATAAAAATTTGATGGAAAATGTACGCTTGTACTCATTATCTTGAATATCTAAATTGTATTGGGAGAGGTACAACGAAACTTCTAGAGTCACTATAAATCACGTTGTCGAAGAGTCTCAAAAATAGCTATTTGAATGAGGTTCCCATGCGTGGTTTGAAAAATTCAAGCTAAACAAAAGAATATAGTGTACAACAGAAAAACGCTAAAAAAAACATTAATGTTCATGTACAGAGCGAATAAAATAGTTACAAATCCATCGAAAGGTTGTCCAGTTTGTTTGACCTTATCTTACACGGTTGCAAAATTCTCAACCTTAAGGTAACGATTCTTTCGATCATGTTTTTGCGGACATTGTGGATAATCTTTCAAGACATCGATTCTGATCCCTCATAATCAAAGCAGTCGAATCTCTTTGAAGTAATTTTGTTTGTTGTATCAAGCCGAATATGATCTTAAGTGGGAAAACTCTCTCAAGTGCAACGAAAAATATATTTATTGATTCAGTTATGTAAATCAATGCATCGTTTTTGCAATCTTTCAAAATAGTAGAAAGAGCGGGAGAGAGAGATTCGTTATAAAGGTGCTCCTGGGGTTGCCATTAGTTTATGAAAAATATCTAGCATGTCACTTTAATAAAAAAATCTTGCAAAAATACACGGCAAAACACGGAAATGTTAAAATCTGGACTAATAATTGAAAAGGGCCCAAGAGGTTTTACAAATGTTTATAGGCCCTTCAAAAATGTTTTCCCAAAATGAGTCATTTTTGACTCGTATACTCGCATACCTAGTAAAATACAAGCGTGGAATTACACTTTTTGACCAATATTTGACGGATTACCTATTCACACAAAATAGCTACGAATTGTTTTCAATGGACGAGAATTACTCACGACATAGTTGCACTTGTTATTTTGCGAAATCCAACTTCAATATGACAAAGTGACTTGAATGCTCAAACGAATCAACAAAATAAACGTCAAAACCGCGTGAAAGCGTAATGGGTGGGATTGTTCACACGATTACATTAACGTTCGTTAATTTGTTATTTGCACCACCGAAATAATATGAGCACATGAAAAGCGTGGATACAAAATAAACAGTCACGCAAATCACTTAGCGCTTTTTCACGACGCTTTTTTTAAATCTGTTCTAATTTCAAAAAGTCTGGCATTGCTGCAGGGTTTTTCTTTTTTTGTGTTTTTGTCGATAAAAAGTCTTTCATGATGGTTATACACTTACACAAGGAGATAAACTGTATAAAGGGTGTTCCACATCAAAATTGCATCATGGAAAAAATGCTGTAGAAAATTACCTAGTTGACCGATCCTTTTCAAACTTTCAGACAATGAAACAAAACTCATAAGTAAGCTTTAGTCATATTTATTTAATTCAACTTCAATACCATAACCATAAACTCGCACTTTACGCTTAACTCCACTCATTAGGTCCTTTACAACATCTTGTTGCAGTTTCTTTTGTACGGAAACCCACTTTTTCTTCATTTCTTCCTCAAGATTGACCTTCTTGGGATGCTACCGTAGTACCTGCTTCAAAAATAACCCAGTATTCTTCGAAGGGCCTTAGCTCCACTGCGTTGGGAGGGGTTTATGTCCTTGGATACGATAGTGACCCCGTTGACTTCGTACCACTCTGAGGACCACATTTGAATAGTGGCACGTAGCTAGATCCGGCTATAAGATCGTAGGACTCTCGTGTTGCTTCAACAGAGGAAGCAGACGCTTCTGTAGACTCTGCTTGATGTAGATCTCCTCATTTACAGTCCCGGTAGTAACGAACGGTGCACTCCGTTTACTTCCTCCGGAATATCAAACTTGTGATGGGTTGTGAAGAATAATAGCCTCGGAAGTTGCCGGAAGTGACGTAAGTCTCATCATCCATGATGAGACATGAGGCTTCATCAGCATCTGGGTGTACAGTTTTCAAGCCCGTGACTTTCCCACCGTATTTTTACGCTCGATCCCTCCGGTCATTGGCTCTCTGAACGAAAGACTTGAACAGATTCAAGTTTTTGGTCACATTCCTGACAGAAGCATTTGGATTCCACTTAAACACTTTCACGACACGCTTGTGATCCTAATCACTAATAGAACATCCAATCTGACCGCATTTTTTCTTCGGTTCGATTTTCGTAGTAACGACTCGCCGTTGATAGCATGATTCTGAATTCTTTCCGATGTCCCGATGAGAGAGTTGAGGATTTTCTCAGTTACTTGGGCAAAATCAATTTGCGCCGTTGCTTTTCGGGTGATTTTTCAATTTTCGTAAAACTGACAGCGATAAAAATACAACAACAAAACACTCTTAACAACTTCTACTCAAATTTTCAAGCGAAAATACCCAATGCAATTTGATGTGACTCGTGATGCAATTTTGATGTGGGACTGCCTTCTAGCTCATCAAATGATGATGATGATGGTCCTGCGTCACTTACCCTTACAAGGTTTAAGCTCGACGATTTATCTATTAGATAATTTATTTAAAAACAATTCAACCAGTTATGCAATAATAATAAAACAAACCGATGTTAACTTTTTCAAAAACTATTCATTTGATTTACAGCGATATAATTGAGAAAAGCTATTGATGTCAAGCACAAAAGTTTGCAAGCGCTCCCAACGATCAGGAAATCCTACAACAATTCAAATCACAGAATCCCGAATAAGGACATAATCAGAAGACAAACCAATATCCGATCCTGTCTGCTAAGATCCAATGCGGTCGCAATACTAATAAAACCGCTAGCTTAGTTTTGGGCTGACCAGGGATATCCCCTACCAGAAAAATCGAGAAAATTTCCAACCCGAAAAAAACCTGGACCGGCCCCTAGTCATTTTTTTCGTCAACGACAGAATTGACATGGAATTCCCCGACAATCATCCAGACAACCCACTACTTTTCTATGGTATCTTCTCAAGCATCAAAGGTCAATTTATTTTAAAATTAAAAAGAAGTCCTTTAAACCTGTATTCTGCGCGTGAGTCTCAATCTTGTGTATACTACTTTCTTTATAATTTTTTAACTACCTCAATATAAAACAAATATACATCATCATCACAGGGACAGAACAAAATAGCTTGTAGTGTAGATGAATGTAAAAAGTAGAACAGAGAAAAAGTATGATAAAAATAATAGCCAACTCGTTGTAATCCGTTTGTAAAGAACTTCGTCAAATACAATTTTCGTTTTGAAAAAAAAACATAACATTTCAAGAAATGGTCCACACAAAATAGTAAGTTTTATAACAGTTAAACATCGTCAGTTACAATCTTCATATATTATCAAAAAAAGCTCGAACTCGATTTGTAAATTGGATTTCGTTCTGAGTTGTCAAAACTGTATTTTCAAAATGTCGTTTGAATATGCCACATCTCAAAATTCTCTTCTTCACGGAAAAAAATATGAATTTTAAAAGACGTATAATTTTTTTTGCCCCGTTTATTTGCTAATCGAAGCAAGCGTTGGCATCTTCATTGTTTGCAATCTTTCATACAGCATACAATGTTGTCAATCTTCCAGCAAACAGAGCTGATTCCAGCGAAATCTGGCTAAAATGTACACGCCCTGCGGTAGTTAACCGGAACTGTGGTCATAGGTGAAAGAAAAAAGCCGACACGAAGTGGGTCACGAAGGCCGACTTTCTTGGGCTCGGATGAAGCAAGTGGTACGAACAAACCAGAGATCGAACGAACCAGAGATGTTTCACTGCTCTTGCCATAGCTGCCGTACAAATGACCTTGTGGTAATCGTATATAAATTGTAACATTTTGTCTTTTTTTTAATGCACACTTTAGTAATTTATGCCAAATCTAGCATCCCCGTTATGTGAATTAGATAATGCAATAAATTAAATGTTTTATTCAAAGTTTGTACATCTCGAAGTACTAATTTTTGTATAGAAGTGTATTATATCAACCACGGTGTTTCATGATGCTAAAAAGGACGCGCAAAGCATTTCTGACATAAACTGAGAGACTGCAAGCAGTCTGAGATAATCTTTAAATTTATGGAGCAGTAGGTCGCTTTTACTTAAATTTTAGCTAGAAACAAATATTTTCAGGCAACTATGCGAAATTGCTGTGTAAACTGCTGTATACTGTTCAGTGTACACACAGTTGGAAAAAAAACATTTATTTTCGAAGTTATCTAATGCGCATAAAGGGATGCTAGATTTGGATTAAATTAATCACTGAAATCAGATCTGTTGTATGGAAGATTGCCAAAAATATTGTTTTCTGTATGAAAGATTGCTTACAATAACGATGTTTACGCGCTTGCTTTAGCTTTCAATTTCAATAAGGAGAAATCTTGCATGATTCTTAAATTCATTATTTTTTCTGTGTAGGAATATGATATTGAAGTCAATGAATTGAATCACTTGCTGAAATGGAAGCTATCTGCCATAGCTTCCATAGCTTTTTGATCCCAACTCGTTATCTAAATTTAAAAAACTTTTGAAATTATTTTCACACGTTTTTTTTCACGGATTAACGCGGTTTTTTCAAATCCTCGTTTGAAAAAAAACCGTGCATATTCCAAAATTCGTGTAAAAACCCGCGTTCATTCCAGAATCCATGTGAAAAAAACCGGGCTGATTCCAAAATGCGGGTAAAAAATACTGAAACAATAAGATGCTAAGTCTTTTGCAAGGCATGACCCTTAAAAGAAAATTGTAAACAGCGGAATGGAGGTCCAAGAGGCAAGCGAGGGCCAGACCACAAAATAGGACCGGAGTGAATGTGTGTGGGGATACGTGGGGATAATACAGGTGCATTCATGGTGGTATATGTTTAGACCCTTAATATCTTCAAAGGTGAGGTCTTCAGCAAAGTTGTTCAGTCAAGAACATTCAAGAGATGAACTGTTTTATTCGAAATGTTACCGCTTACGTGGCGCTAGTGAGAATGCAAAATTAAGCAGTTTCAACTTGTTCTATTTCGCGATTCTGATAAGATGGAAAGTTCTAGTTGTCGGTGAAGTTGTTCAGAAGATCAGGGCATTCCACAGATGGACCATTCTGTTCGAAATGCTTCCGCTACGTGGCGCTAGTGAGCATTCAAAATTAAACACTTTCAACTTGTTCGATCTCGTGATTCTGATAAGATCGAACGTTCTAGATTTCAGCTAAGTCGTACAGAAGGTCAAGGGCATTCGAAAGGTTAGCCGTTTTATTAAAAATTTCACCGCTACGTGGCGTTAGTAAGCATGCGAAATTGAACATTTTCAAATTGTTCTACTTGTTCTCGTGTGGGGTTAAGGTTAAGAATGCAACAATGTCTATTGTGTAGAACTTTTTAATGCATGGGTAAAAATGAAAAAAGGGGTAACACTAGTTTAAAGTGTTATGTGTGCAAAATTTCACAATTTGTCAAGTGAGTTATCTTGCTTCCAACGAAGAATTGCTTCGACAGAAAATTATGGGAGCTGTCGGTGTAGGCCAGTCCACATGTGGATCGCAAAACATTTGGGAATCGCCAATTTAACCGTGTCCCGACGGATTGTCTGGTTCATTCAGCAGACAATGAAGTAGACCAGACTTCATGTCTTCAAGATATGGAAGGCACTTAACAAAACCTGTAAACAGAATACGGTTGCACCAAAGCTGTACCGAGAGATAGAGATAACATGGTTGCATTAATAGAATGGACTTTTTTGGATGGTGATAAAAAAAGCTGAGACAGATCATTGCTTTTGATAAATTTCTCATGAAGGTAATTATTTAGCTTACTTGCAAAAAAATCTACAATCTTGTGAGAGGCCTTCCGATCAGTTAACATTCGCAATGGTGAACGAAAACATGCGTGTAGGCATGTTTTTGAGTTCTTTCTTTTTTTATTTATCAGTTCCTCCTCAGTTTCGCGACAAAATTGTTAGGAGTAGATCTTCACGCTTCAGGTTGGCCCAGAAATTCTCGATGGGACGCAGTTGGGAACGTTGGGTGGGTTTGCCGACTTGATTACCGACATTGATATTCCAGCCACTCCATCTCTTCTGATGGTATTTCTTTCTCCGTTCACTGCCAGTCCGGAGCGAAAGAAGAGCGGCTTCGACATACCCTTCTCGCTGATTGTCAACCACAGCAGCAACTGCTTGGAGAACTTCACCTCAGAGCTCACTTCCTTCGTGGGGGAAGTAAAATACGAAGTGCCCTGCCAGTCGTTGCCATACAGCGTGATATAGGTCTCGTCGTCCATCACCACCACCACGTCACGATTCACCGGGAAAATTGAGTTGACCATCTTATTCAGCCGCTGCCGCTGCGTCATTGCCTGCAACTCCGAAACCAGTGGACGCGACTTTTCCATCGGTCTTCCTGAAGACCGTCGTTGTAAGTGACTCTCCATTTGATTTGCCCAGCAGAATCAGGTCCCTGTGAGAGACTTTTCGCATTTCACCAAGTGACGAAAGTCACTTATAGTCTCAAAATAACCCCAAGTGTTCTTGTTTACTAGGTGTTGGTTTGTATCGTTTTGAAGTTCGAACTACAATGTGCTGGTTTTCCGAATACGACTGTTTGGATGCATTCGTCTTCAAGCTCTTCGCTATTTGATTTTTCAAGTTGAGGGACGTACAAAACGTATAGCAAGTTTCCATTCCTCGCAGAAATTTAAGGGATGACGAATTTCAGTTGATTGTATTCCTTGGTCTTGAAGTGCGGATTTGATAACGTTTACGTCTCCAGTAAAAAGTATTTTATTATTGGCGATGGAGATTTTTAAGGGGTGTTGGCTTCTCGAACGTTGTCGAGTAATTCGTTGATGGTGTCAGCGTTTAGCGTAGTCGCGATTGTGGCCTGATGGTGCATAAGCTGGTCATATTGTCGTTTATTGTACTGGCTATTTGATTGATAGACTGCGTTAGCTGTGCAATCCTGTTGTTGATGTTATCATTAATCCGGTATTGTTGGTTGTTTTGGTTGATGATGTCGTTCATCGTAGAGTTGATGATATGCAGGTCCTGAGCGTCTGGTGATCCGGCGATCCATTTCCAAGTGGTGCCAATGGAGTCCCATCGGCGATGTTGGCGGATCTGCTCTAGTGTCCGCCCGTATTTTCTTGATTCTAAACTTTATGACCTATTCCAATTGGTTAGTATGTGTTAGTTTATTATGGAAGACGTTAAAATCCCTAAGCTTTCCTCTTTATTTTTAGACGGGATGGAAAATCTTCAAACGGACTCCTGAAGAACTCAGGAGGGGATGAAGACGCCAAATCTTCGACCCACTAAAACCCACCCGTGCCTCGAGCCCCGGCCCCTCCCGGTACTACCTTTCGGTATTACTTCAGGGAGGGGCTAGTGTGCTCTACGTATCCACTATGTCCAACTTCATAGGTCTTTGGTAGTTAGCTTCGCCAACCTGACGCTGATTTGATCGAGATGCTCCTGAATCCAAGCAGGATTCGGGACTTCTGGTGGTCTATCCAGATCGTCCGCGATCTCCCTACCCGACCACTTACGGTACCTGCCAAACATCGTGTCGTATGGTCCCTCATCTGATCGAGAAAGCCAGGTCAGGACGGGGTTGGAACGACTGGGGTGTGGCTTTGCCCCAGGGTCGTCCCTGTTTCCCATGTCACGACCGCTTACGACCTCTTGCCGGACCCCGCACCGTATGGCGCTTCCTCAGTTGTAGTTCGTTTAGCCGTTAAGGGGGGCATAACATGTCCAGGGTGCACCGCGGGGAGGTGAACTAGTTCCACCCCAAGCTCTCCTCTATAATAGCAAGATTGACTGGATGTATAATTCTTATTGCGGTTTGTTATTTTAAATTTGACAATAGGGTCATTCGAAACATGCTTGAATTGTAGTTATGACTCACTACAGGTATACCTCGATAGTACGTACATCAACTTACTCACTTCAAACCACAATTGCGTAAAAACTACTGGTTGTATCTGGAATCAACAATAACAAAAATTTTTTATTTTGGTTGTACTAGATTTCAGATACAATCCGTAGTTTTTGTGGAATTTCGATTTGAAGTGAGAAAGGTGATGTACGTACTATCGAGGTATGCCTGTATGTATTAAGAAAAATGAAGTGCATGTTACCATCATTGTATGAAACGTATCGATTATCGTTTTACTTGACTAGATGGTCCAGGATACTGTCCAATCTGCCTGAGGTGACGTTCCTACGATGCTGCTTTCTGCTCCTGATATTCCTGCAGATGTACGATCTTGGAAGTGATATGAGCTTTTAAAAATACTTCTACTTCTTTTTGCGGTCACTAACAAAGAGATTTGGTGTTTTGGAATAATGTACCACAAAGGTCTAACAAACACAATGCTACTACCATACAGTTAATTCTTTCTCCGCCACCGATGGCTCTCACCGACAGCTCTTATTTACTTTCCCATCTGAGGTCCCAATCTCACATGCATCTGACAAAATTATAGCACAGTTATTTCTCGTGCAACCCTCCCAGAAATCAATTTCCATTTTTATATTTATTTGTTAAGAAAACCCTTGCAACATCTAACCTGAATCCCAGATAAGCTTTATACGAAAAACCCTTCATTTCTACCAAACAGGATGAAAAATAATCTTACAGACAGTTTTACAACTCGATTATTACATCCACATCTCCACTCCCTTCACCGCGTCATCGTCAACGTGTAGAGGAGTTTTACATTTCCTCGCCCTAATCCGCCTCTCGGTTTTATTTCTTATCAGTATAGGCACTGACACTGTCTGTTATCCTAAGATTTCTTCTCTTCCTAAAACCAGGCCGAAACGTCATGATATATACCCATACGGTAAGTATAATACTCAAACAGGCAACCAGCGTGTAGTCCTCCGAGTCCTACAATTACCCGCTACTGGGCAAGAGTACAATTTCGCTACAACTATTCCATGGCATCCAGCTCATCAGTGCACGCCTAACTTAGCCATCTATTGAAATAGGGATTTTCATAGCAACAGTCTTGTTATCCTTTTATCCCCTTTGTTTATCCTGTGTTTCATTGCACGAGGAGAAAAAAAACGGAATGCCCAAACGCTCTCCTATGCCACTTCTGCTTCCCTGACTGTAACATGCGTTTGTCTGTCGGCAGAAGGAGTAGGGTTGGCTCAATGCTTCCTATTCTTTTTACTTGTTCTGCTCCGGTCGCTCCAGTGGGGATAGAGTTCTTCCTGTTCCGTGGAAGTGGATTTTTCCACTGCTACTCAGCTCAAAGTACCAGTCCATACATCAGGAGGTCAATCTCTTTAAATTGTTGGATTTATGGCTCCTCGTTAGGTCGCTGTCTTCCGAAAGGAGAAACTTCTCCATAATAGGGTGATGAATTTAATGTGGGATTGGCCTGAGGGAGGTGTCAAAAGAGGTTCACCACGCATTAATAATACTGAGAAATCGAATTGAAAAGTTGATGGTGAGGAGACGCGACGCAACAATAACATAAACGTTATCTAGAAACAATGTAGGAGTTTTCTAATTATTCTTGACACACAATACATCGGTTGGAAGACTAAACAAATACTCATACACATAGTATAGAATCCTATTCCTCCATCCATGAAACAATTATAAAGGGAACGATCATTAATTGCTTTTCACAAAACAAGTGCATTTTTACCTCCAGAGGACGTTTTTGCTTTTACAGGGTGCGGCAGAAAATAATGCGAAAATGTTCAAAGTTGAGTATTGGGTTAATTCGTGTATTTGTTTACGTATACTTTCAAGTGCTACATCCAAACATTCTATTTGTTTTATTGAAAATTCTTCAAAATGTTCGCAAATGAAGTGATCACCAGTTTGTTTCTCGCCCTGAAAAAGCCGAAAGAGATTGCCAAGGTGGTAGGGTGCCATTTGGAAACAATTTACCGCATAGAAAAGTCCCTGCAAGATGGTCCTAAGCAGCGGAAGCCGCGTTTTGCACGCACGCAGAACGTGATCGAATCGGTCCGTGCAAAAATTGCTTGCAACCCGGTGCGTTCCATAAGAAAACTTGCAAAGGAAGCCAATATTTCGGAGAAACCCATGCAGAGAATCATCAAAAAGACCTGCTGCATCTTCCAGAGTCAGAGTGAAACGCCACTTGATTACGGACCGGGTCAAGGAACTACGAGTGACTCGTTCCAAGAGATTGCTTTCCTTGTTGAAGAAGGAAAAAATGATAATCCTGTTCTCCGACGAAAAGCTTTTCAGCATCAATTCTGTGGCCAACAGCCACACGGACCAGTTCATCTCACCGCAGAAAATGGAGAACGTTCCGGAAAAATTTAAATTCAAATTTCAAACCAAACATCCGGCTGGTGTCATGATGATTAACTTGGTGGCATCCAACGGAATGAAAATGCCACCTGTTTTCATTGATAGTGGAGTTAAACTCAATACCGAAGTGTATATCGGTACTTTAAAGGACCAAGTGCTTCCCTGGGTGAAGGCCAACTTCTCCGAGGACCAAAACGTTGTTCTACAGCAGGAAGGAGCGCCGTGTCACACGTCCAATCGAATCCAGCAATGGTTGAACGATAACATGAAGTTTTGGCCGAAGGATTTGTGGCCCCCTAGCAGTCCAGATCTTAATCCGTTGGATTATTCGATTTGGGCATATGTTGAAGCACGAACATGCAAAACATCACACCCTAGTGTGAAAACCCTGAAGTCAACCATAAAACGCACATGGCAGTCAATTTCGGAAGACTACGTCCGAAAGGCATGCTCTGGCTTTCGGCTTCGGCTCGAGGATGTTATTGTTAAAAATGGAGAACACATTGAATAAATTTGTTTAAAAGGACTTTATAAAGATAACTGCACTCAAAAATGTTGATATTATTGCTTGAATTAGTTGAAAATGGGATTTGAAAAAAATAGAACAAATTTTCGCATTATTTTCTGCCACACCATGTACAGATATGTCGAAAGTATGTTTTCGAAAAGAAATCGAAAATATTTTGATATTTCTTTATTTATTTATTCAATTGAACCAACCAACAGGCTTCAATAAACCCCAATGGTGTTATGTTAGGTTGGTAAATGACTGGATAATGCGTACCAGGTATAAACTAGATCCTACTGCAATCCTTAGCCTCTTGTCCGGTAACTCTTATCCCTACCTCCCCGTGGTGTCGACTGGGGTATAAGTAACCGTTCACCATAAAAGTTCAACTCAGTGGACGCAGTGGTTTTACGCCCCAACAAAAAAAACCGTTGGAAAGATCGGAAACCAACTCCGATGGGATTTTGGCCATATACTGACGGGAAGGGGCGCAGCCGCTCACTATCTGAAGTCTATATGAGCGTCCTGGTGCCAGCGTGGGAGTCTAAGCAGCCCAAGTATCAATTTTGGTTTTATGAGGGTTCTCAAGACCATGATTAAGCCTTTTAGTGTGCTTTAAAACCACAATAAAACTTGAATTGTTACTTGGGAGTGCATTGCACGATGGTCCTCCGGCAAGACAGGGGGGTTGGGAAGGCCCACCAAGCCGGCCTTAAAAAAAACAATGTTACAATTAATACAGAAGTTAATATGGACTGGAACAATCGGAAATGACCCTAGGCGACGAAATAAGGACAACGATTGAAAATTCGGACCATAGAACTGCAAGTCGCTTAGCTTCCCTGGCTGCGATAGGATTATTTAAGATGAACTTCAACCACGTAACTTCGAAGCCGTAGCACTACAGGAGGTTTTTTGGACAGAACAGAAGGTATGGAAAAGCGGGCATTGAGCGGCTGCTTTATATAAAAGCTGTGGTTCCACAAACTAGCTGGTCACCGGCTATGTAGTGCTGGTCAAAATGCGTCAACGTGTCATTGGATGGTTGCCAAGTTGAGGATCAAGGGTCGATTCTTCAACTACAGCATCATCAACGTACACTGCCCATACGAAGGGAGGCCCGATGACGAAAATGAAGCGGTCTATGTGTAGCTAGAGGAAGTGAATGATGGGTGCCCGCAGTGGGACGTAAAAATCGTCATTGGCGACATGAATGATCAGGTAGGACGGAAGTCAATGTACAGACCGGTAATAGAGGTGCAACAGCTTGAATACCTCCCATGCGAGCTATTAAAATACGGTGATGAAGCACTGGCCAGGGCGCTGCACTGGGTAATTACCAAGATTTGGGAGGAGGAGTGTTTACCGGAACATTGGATGGAAGGAATAGTGTGTCCCATCCCATCTGGATTTCTGCAATTATTGTGCAATCACGCTATTGAGTGCCGCCTAAAAGTTGCTCTTCCAAATTTTATGCCGCCGCTTATCACCAGTTGCAAAGGAGTTTGTGGGACAATACTAATCGGGATTCATGGGTGCCCGTGCTACTATGGACCAGATTTTTGCGATTAGGCAAGTAGTGCAGAAATGTCGCGAATATAACGTGCCAACATTTGACCCGTAACGCTGGTAGATCACCTTTTCGTGGTGCGTTACGGGGTATCAGATCTACCACCGAACCCTAGTCTGAATTAATTCAAGCTAGGGAACATATTTGTTTTTTGTAGTCAAAGGAACGTATAATAGTCCTTATTACATTTTATGTCTTGTGAAAAGCGACAATACTCGGATTCGTTCACCGAGGATGAGCTTGGAATAAGGAAAACATGGTTAGTCTTCATTTATGTGAATTCTCATTTTCTATTGGATGTTCTATAGTTTGAATGGGTTAGGACTAGGGTTCTGATGCATGGTCAATACCGGAGTCGTTGTTTGTTTTGTTTGCAATGAATTCGGTTTTGACGGTTTTGAAAAGTGCTCTCACTCCTCAAAGGGTTTAAATAGCGGAAACTTTCAAAAGAACTTAATTCATTGCCAACAACAAACAACTGGAACAACACCGAAAACTTTATCATTTCTCAATAGTGATGAGGTAAATCGATCTAATTACTGGTCGCAGTGGTTTATGTCCCGAACAGACGAAAAAAAAAAACGTGCCAACACACCGTCTTTTCATCGTTCAAATCAGCTGATGATACAATCGATCGAGATCAGCTATGGCAGATTATGCACGAATATGGATTTCCGAAAAAACTGACGCGGTTGGTCAAAGCAACTATGGATCGAGTGATGTATGACGTCCGAGTATCAGGGACACTCTCGAATCCCTCCGAATCTCGGAGAGGATTAAGGCAAGGTGATTGATTGTCGTGTTTGTTGTTTAACATTGCATTGGAGGGTGCGATTCGAAGAGCTGGGATACACACTTCGCCGACGACGTTGATATCGTAACACGTAACTTTGAGACGATAGCGGAAACGTACACCAGACTAAAGGCTGAAGCTGGTAGGATTGGGTTTGTGATTAATACGTTGAAAACAAAATACATGAAGGGAAAAGGCTCACGAGAAAGCAATGTTAGACTCCTACCACGAGTTTACTTAGACCGACTGTCATGAAATCGAGGTAGTAGACGAATTCGTGTATCTAGGATCATTGGTGGCCACCAATAACGACACCAGCAGAGAGATATAAAGGCGCATTATGGCTGGCAATCGTGTCTTCTTAAGACTCTGAAGGTCGCTAAGATCGAACAAAGTTCGCCGAACTACAAAGCTGACCATCTACAAGACATTAATTAGACCGGTAGTTCTCTACAGCTACGAAACATGGACATTGCTAGTGAAGGACCTACGCGCCCTTGGTGTCTTTGAACGGAAGGTGCTGCGTACGCCTTACGGGGGAGTGCAGATGGAAGACGGAACGTGGAGGAATGAACCACGAATTGCATTAGTTGCTGGGAGCACCTCCCGTCGTACACATCTCTAAAATCAGTCGACTACGATTGGCTGGGCATGTCGTAGGAATGTCGGACGACAACCCTGTTAAAATGGTTTTTAAAAACGAACGGACGGGTACAAGAAGAAGAGGCGCGCAACGAGCAAGTTGATCGATCCAAGTAGAAGGCGACCTGCGGACTCTCCGCAGACAGCGGGACTGGCGAGGTACAGCCATGGGCCGATTGCAATAGAGACAACTTTTGTGTACAGCAGAGGCCACATCAGCCTTGGTCTGATTGGTAAGGTAAGATGAAGTGTTATGTTAATGTTTAATCTAAAATAGTAGTCATTTCTTAAAACTTACAACATAAAACTGTTGCATAATTAACTGTGCCGGAGTTAATTTGACTGAAACTGCATTAAAGTGTCTGATTAAGTACATTGAAATCAAGTACGGAGGCAACCCTGCTGAAGACACTTTGAAGTCTTTTGATTGCTCCATTTATTCCGTGAAACGTAGGAATCGGCGTGGGACGGATTCGACTTTTTCAACCTCATTGTTGTAGCTTGGATTCCAAACTGCAGAGCAATGTTCAAGGAATGATCGGACCAACGAGGAGTATAATGGCTTCAGGCAATAAACATCGGTAAAATGTTTGGTGATTCTAAAAAAAGAACCTAAAGTTCCAGATGCTTGTCGGCCACATATGTAATATGCTGCTGTCATGAGAGTAGCGAATCCAAAATAACGCCTAAATCCTCCACGTAGCTCAGCCGTTCAATATCTGTCCCTGACTAATTATAGTTGAAGATTTTTTCGAGAAAGGGAGATAACTGAGCGCTTTGTTGGGTTCACTCCCATTCGGTTAACGATGCTCCAGCGAAGGCATGAAGCTGTCGCTGAAGAGTGTGACAATCGGCAATGGAGCAGATACGAAGGTAGAGTTTGAGATCATCAGCATATGATAGTAGAGGTCCCACGATGGCAAGATTGGCATTGTTGAAGTAGAGCAAGAAGATCAACGGTCCAAAACGGCTACCTTGAGGTATTCCCGATGTCACTGGATAAGTATCAGAACGGCAGTCACTCATAGCAACCATGAGTTGGCGACCAGTAAGATATTTAATAGGATGCCATTTATCCCGAGTCGGCCTAGCTTAGCAATAGCAATAACATGGTTCAGTTTGTCGAAGGCAGCTGATAAATCAGTAAAAATGACATCTGTTTGAGCTCAATCATTCATGCTGTCAGTTACATGCGACGTGAGACCAGAGCAAACTGGTGTTAGTGAAAGGACCTGCCATGAAACCATGCTAATGATCGCTCAAAAGAAATGCTTGCAGTGAGATGGTTGCGGATCAACCGTGACAAATTCAAATAGCTTCGTTAACGCGCTCAGTGAGGTAATTCCGCGATAGTTGATAACGTCTCGCTTTTTTATGAACAGAACATGAGACCAGATTTCCAGCATGAAGGAAAAGTACTACTACGAACTGACAATTGGAACGCTTGGCTGAGCGGTTCCTACGTGCAATACTTCAAAAGCTACAATGAATTGAAGGTGTCCGGATTAATGTGGATACAGACCTTAATTGTAATAATAACGTCGTCCGCAATTCCAAAAATTGAGGCGGACTTTCTGAAAATTGTACCACTAGTGAGCAACTATGTGGAAACTAAATAACGTAGACATCAACTGCTCCAGATAAACAGCTGATTCAAATGTCACCAATTCGAGCCTGTTCAGCTTCCGCAAGTATTAATTTTTTATCTAGACTCATGGAAGAAGTTCCACAGATTTAACGATCAAACGTAATCTGAGAAACTTGTCTGGCTGTCGTCACAAATGTTGGAGATCTCTCACAAACCCTTTGCTGAACATTTCGTAATTACACGGATCATAAATTTTGCAAAACTCGACGCCTTCAACGCACAACTCCGTTCATTTCATCTTCGTACTTACTCAATTTCGCGTCAACGATTAACTTCCACCGTAAATCACATGAACCGATGCAGGTTATGCGCCTGCAGTGGCGATTTAAGCTGAGCACAAGTTTTCACCACCAGACAAACTTAGGCATGAAGTTGTTCAGTATTGAAAAGACTGCTCGAAAGTCCTCCGAAAGATGTGGTGCTAATATTATAGTGTCGTAAAAAATCTTCCAAACAGCGATGCTGATGCCACCTTACACAGATTTACGACTTTATTTTTAGTACATGACTATTTCCTCTAGGATTCTGATGTATACGAGTATGGATTATCAACCGTTGACAAAGTCACAATTCAAGATACGATGCAAGAGACCACCTATTGTCGAAACGGTGCTTCAGCATCAGTGGACGACAACCTGTGGATTGGACATTCATACCATTTTTATGTAACAACTATAAATTGGAAATTTCTTTCGAGTCTCCCTCATAGCAAACCCGACCGTCGGCTGGCGTTGATTTTAGCACTTCTTCACATTAGGTGGTCCGAGCTTGTGTGGACAACCAGACAATCAAAATGAACGAATATTATTCACACTCCAATCACTTTTTATTAACAGCACAATTTGTTCCTAGCACTACTGTCGTTTCGCGGTGGTCTGAAATGCGGTCACCTGCGTAGATACAGTTTGAATAGGCAGCGTGCAATGTGCACTGTTTGTGAATAATGTAGGAGAGATTTAAATTAAAAATTAATAATTTACGAGAGTTTTTTTATGATTATTTTGCTCTGTGAGGTGATTTACTTTCAGAATACGCTGATTTATAAACAGGAAAAACTGTAATTAGAGCAACAACGAACAACATCAATTGTTGAACTTTGACGAAGAAACTCCGACTATTTTGTCAGAGCAAGAAAAAAAGCACTGCTGTTGTGTTTGAAAAGTTTTCATTTTCTTATTTTAATAAAATTATACGTTGCTGGTTCAGAATTAATTCCGAACTTTTTCCTTTAGTGTTGTGCCTCGCGAGCAGAAAAGATTTTGCTCAGAAAAAGGGATGAAAGTTTGAATTCTCTATTGTGCAGCTAAAAAAGTTTCCTAATGTACTAACATCCTGTTTTCGGGGTTGATAAAATATAGTGCAGTTCATCGTCTGGAAGTTTATGCGAAGCTGGGATGGAGTAAAAGTTTTTTTTTTTGCTTTATTTAAAGCTGTCGTTAAGAAGGAGGTTGCTGTAGAAGTTGTATTTAGAATGTGACTTTCTGTTCTTTCCAGAAGCTTTTGTTTCGACGGCTTTCATTTGATTATTGTTTGACGTGAGATTTACGCTACCATCTCATGGGTATTATCCATCCTACTCAAAACAGACCGATGTGCAGATGGATTGAACCATTTTGTAAAAAGCGTGCTTGCGATTTGACATACCCCATTCCCATTTTAAAACTAATATTCTTTGAATTCTTATTTAATCACTTTTTTAATCAATATTGGGCAATAAGTGAAAAAGTTTACTAGAGGCTATCTAAATAAAATTTAAAAAAATCTGGAGCCCATAATGGAGAGCAGTGATTGTAATCATCAGACGTACTCAACTAATAACTCAACAATTTGTTAGCTATATTTGCGATAAGCGGCTATCCATAAACCACGTAGACAATTAAGGGGGGGGGTTCGAAAAAGTCTACAATTGTCAACGACGAGGGAGGGGGTACCAAAGTCTACGTAGACTTTTTTTCTCTCTACAAAACGGATATTCATACCCTCCAAGCGGAAAAAAATACCATCTTAACCAACACAAACGTACACATTTTGGATTTTAATGGTTGCGTTCTAAATTTATTTGATTTATTCTATTAATCTTGGTTATCTTAGTGCTGTATTTGGCTTAAATGCTAACAGGTTACAGATTCAAGACGTTTGCTCAGAGATTACCCACTGGAATCGAGCAAATAACCTACACGCTCGTTCAAGATAACTCAAAACTGAGTTGAAGTTACTCAGATTCATATTTTCTTTTGAAACGTCAGTGCATGAGTAAGAGGATTTATGAATTTGAGTAACATCAACTCAACCAAAAATAAAAAACCTCAAATTTTTATTTTGAGTTTTCAACTGTTTTGACGCTAAGGTACCGATTCAAATATTTCAAGGTGGCTTTTGCGAAGTAAAGCGAAACTCTAAAGCAAAAATCTAATTCTTTCCATTTTTCTAATTTCTTTTCAACTTCTCAAATGAAAAGAAATTAGAAAAATGGAACAGGTTGCAGCAGCGGTGGATGCGGAAACTTATCGCAAATTGGGAGGTAATTGTTGGTTTGCGGAACCAAAAAAAAAAAGTATCAGTTTTGTTATTACAGGTATACCTCAATAGTACGTACATCAACTTTTTTACTTCAGATCATAATTACATAAAAACTACTGATTTCATCTTAAATTTAAGACAACCAAAAGAAGGGCGGAAGGTTGTTCTTTCTTTCGGCTATGTTAGATTTCTGATACAACTAGTAGTTTTTATGCAATTGTGATTTGCGGTGAAATAGTCACTGGATAAATTGACGAGCTGAAAACCCATTTCCGAACTATTCATAAAATAAACACAAGCCATGTCGCAAATTTTCCATTTATTTGTTTGGACTGCGATTCGCTCTACAAACGCTTCAAGTATTTGAAACGACATATCGTTGAAATCCAGCCTTATAGCAGCTTTGACAATAACTTTGGAGAAGAACATGAAAATGAACATATCCTACCGGAGCGTCCAAGCCCTTCAGGGTTAAATCTTACGATCCAGACCGTGCAAAACGATCTAAATTATTCTGGAATCACAAATATAATGTTCATCGAAACTTATGTCTCTACACCTGAGATGACACAACTCGCAGAGCAGTACGTGATGAAGATGCGCTTTGATGTTGGGCTTCCGGAGTCAAAAATTAAAGACTTTATGCAGACGACAACCGATCTCATGCTGTTAAATATATAAACGAAATAAAATGAATAAAGCTGGAATATATTTAAATGCCCCTAGAAGTTTCTTAATTCCTAGTATTTGAATTTTAAAACAAAAATGGAATGATTTAAATTTTTTGCTCAACTTTTACTCATTTCGCTAAAATTTTAAATTTATGAAAATGAGTAGGAGTAACTCTTTTTAAAATATATATCCAGTTTACTCAAACTTGAGTTTTGATATATCTACTCAATTTAGGGTAGGTCCGGTTTTAATTGAATTGAGTGACTTTTCACTCAATTTTGAGAACCTCCAAAAGAGCGTGTACCAATAAACGTGACGATTGGCTCATAATCCGAG
>JASCZW010015121.1:0-21267 GCA_034211315.2 Aedes japonicus | reverse complement strand
TTTTGACATTAGTGGTCGATTTGTTGGTATTTATTCCACATTTTTTAAATCAATTCAATATAGAAGACTGCATTAGATGTGATGAAACAAAATTGCTACACCAAGACCAAAACTGGCATACTTACCCTATCATTGGGACTGAAATAGAAGCTTTCATTCAGTAGATAACCAATGTCATGAACTAAAATAAAACATGTTTCGAATTCATTTATTTCATTCCAGTTATAAGTAACATCAACAGGATTTTATTCAATTTTATCAAAAAGTTATTGCTCTTCAAGAACCATTTGTTGGGCATGACTACGAATCTTTCGCAAATGCAATATATCGGCCATTTCAAGATGCGCATCTTCCGCCCATTGAATCACACGAGCCAGGTCCTGACTAACCTGGTTGATTACGAGTCAACCGTGTTTCCTCGGAGAAATCAAAGTCTGCAGTAGTCAAATCATCTTCATAATCATGTTCACCGATGTCCTGAGTTTCATCCATTTCTGGTTCGTCGTTGTCATGGGTGTTGGGTCTGGATTTATCCGAACAAACCAAAGCTATTATGTCAGCATCAGAATATTCTTCCACGCATGAGTCCTCGGAAATTCTCAACTCGTACGACTTCGTTGTTCTTCTGAGAACTGAAAAAAACGGACAGTGGAACATCGTCTTCGTGCATCAAAACGGAACCAATCAGCCACCCTATGTTTTGCCATGATCGTTGTATAGCCAGCTGCGAAACATCCATCCATGCTTCATGAAGCCAATAAGCCACATCCTTGAGGTTAATCCGCTTGATTATTGGTCCAACATCAGCATTTTCACTTGCGATTTCCATGTGCAACTTCTCCTTATAATTCATTTTCACTATTTGGATGACTTGTTGATCCATTGGTTGCAGAAGCGGAGTAACGTTTGGAGGTAGAAACGTTACCTCGATCATTCCATCATCTGATACTAGCTGATCATGAAAATGATGTGCCGTACAATTGTCGAGAACTAGTAACGCTTTCGGTTCAATGCCAATTTTTTCGGAAAATTCACGAACCCTTGGAACAAAGGTTTGGTGGAACCAATGTTGAAATAAATCTCTCGTCATCCAAGCATTTTTGGATGACGCGTACTCAACAGGTATCTGTACATTCTTAAAAGCTCGAGGAGCTTTTGACCTTCCAATCATCAACATTGGTAATTTGTGACTTCCTGAGGAATTTGCACATGGCATAAATGTAACACGTTCTTTTGCCCGTTTAAATGCTGGTGCAGATATCTCAGCGTAGTGCACGAGAGTATGGCCATGTAGGGCTTTGTAAAACAAAGCCGATTCGTCAGCGTTATATAACTGATCAGCTGTTAATTTCTTGCTGGTAACAAGGTGGAAAAAGCTTTGCTTAAATGGCTCAACACTGTGAACATCACTGGATAACTTTTCTCCCGAAATTTTCAAGCGTCGAATCCCGTAGCGCTTTTTGAAATTGCGTACCCATGTCTCACTGAATTTGAAATTCGGTTCAACTCCAAGTTCTTTAGCGTAGATCTTGGCTTTAGACACAATCAAGTTATTTGTGACAATTTGATGTTTATCGCGCATTTGTATGAACCAATAGAACAAGGCCTGCTCTAGTTGACGATGCTTACCGGACGCTGCATATTTAACTTTGCAGTTCCTTACTCCCCTGTCAGAGGCTGCTTGTAGCAGCCGTACCTTCTGCACCTCAATTTTTCGGATGGTAGCGCGATTAACGCCATATTTCTTGGCAATTGATGTTTTCGATATTGTGTTGTCTTCTAGCTGCTTCAAGACATCTATCTTCTGTTTGAGAGTCAAGCTTCTACGTTTTACTTTCTCAACATTTTGCATCATCTATTGAACGATTATAAATATGATTAGATAATTGTAGACCACATAATGACACAAACTTACGAATATTCGTAGTAATCAGCATTAATAGCAACCAGTAAAGTTTTAAAAATTACGTAGCTGTCAACAAACTTGTACGAGTTTTGTAGAAGGATTGTCAAACAGATTCATTTATGTAGTGCAATGACACATTGAAGCATAAAATAATCTATGAGTGTGAGTGTCAACGAACTGGATTTACCAACACAAACTCACATTTGTTAAAAAGGATGTCAATGAAAGCAGAAGCCCACTAGGCACAATATTTACACGAGTTAATTGCGTCGGAGTTAAAGAAAAATGACATTCATGCTCTTTCGGGCCTATATGTACATAAATTACGTAGTAATTTTGGAGGAGGGTCTAAAAATTTATGACTTGTCATGTATCAGATAGTGCACCTATCAGTGTGGTGTTTCGGACGGAGGTATCGTCAAAAGTGTAAAAATACCATTCCCACAGCATGTTCGCGCCACATCATTCGAAAGCAGGAAGGGAGCTTCGTGCGATTAATAAAAAAAAATGCTACGTAATTTTAAGATGTCCCCTTACCCACCTCAGTACGGTTTTTTAAGGAACTTAAGAATATTTTGAATGGAACTCCTCGATTTCCACACAGTTTCTCGTCATTTTTAAAGTGTTACGTAATTTTTGAACGTGCCCTGCAATAAATTCGAATAAAAACTATTTGCCTTCATCATTGCAAGTAATAATGACAAAAAAAATTAAGAAAAAAAACCGTTCGATTTTGGCACGGTTCGATTTTGGCAACACTAAAATTTTTGGTTTGTTGCCAAAATCGAACGGGTACTGTACTCCAAATTTAAGGGCACTCAGTTTTCAATACTTCTATTGAATTTTCACTACCTGCCGTACACTGACAGAACTATCAACACTTTCTCTTCATATCTTTTATTTCTAGCAAACATTGTCCACGCTTGTTGCTTTATGGTGATGAGCGAACATCTCCTTCTACATCACACCGTAGGTAGTAAAATCAAATTAATATGATGTATGTGCCCACTTGGCCGTGAAATTTCGGTTAGATGAAACTAGAATAATTTTGCGTTTACCAATCTTTTCTCTCAGTGTACCATTTGCAAAGCGATTTCCTTTTCTATGCTTCGGTGACTTTCCATTGTGTTCCAGACGGTCACATATTCAGAAGTATAGTCCGCAATTCAAAATTAAAGTAGGCTGCCATTTTGTTCACGTCTTGCTAGCTTCCGGATATTTTTGAAATGCTGATAATTTCGGAGTGTTTTTATAATTACGGGTTTTAAATTAGCCAATCTTTTGCTAGTAGTCGTAGTTTCTAATATGTGTATGCTTCCATATGTTCTCTATAAGAAGGGTAAAAATATCCACCATTTAACATTAAGGAAAAAATACAACATATCTTCAGCATTACATTCATCCTAGGACAGGACCTGCCAGCTCAGAGAGAGATGGCCTCTTATAAATTTATGATTGCTATGATACGGGGGTCGCTCCAGTGTTGCCAGATATGTTTACACAGTAATCCCATTGAAAATAATGTAATTAAAAATATAATCAAAATTCGTCGATATTCTTTTAATATTTGGTAATATTCAATAAAGTAAACGTTTAACAATTGTCAATATTTTAAATGGCGAGGTTCGTGAATTTGAGTGCGTGAAAATGATGATATTAAAAATTCAAATAAATAATACGCGTTATTTTTAAATCTTTGTAAGCTTTTTACTGATCTTTATTTCTCCAGAAAGTATCATTTTATTTCCGCATTTGTTCAGTTGTCACAAACGAAAAAAGTGAAAAAGCAGTGACTAGCAACACCGCCAAACCAACAACAAACTGATTGCTTGTAACGTAACTCAACGGAGGCGGTAGAGGCGGTTTTTCACAGCGACCAATAAAAACGGTCTTTTTTGACAGCTAAATGGTCTTGTTTTTGCACTAACAGCTGGCAGGTCCTGTCCTAGCATTCATCAAGTACGAATATGACCTCCACAGCTTTGAAAATAACAGTCGATATAAATACGTCTAATTGATAATTTGTTGTAGGATTCATGCAATTTGACAGAACCAGGAGCTGTCATGTTGTTACCGGGTTGCTTACAACCCACATTTACCGGAACATGTTTCGGTGATATCTCCGAAACTAGTTTATTAATTAAATTAAATTCAGAAGGCAGTTGTTTCATCGAGATCCGTCCACCAATTCATCTCCATGTCCAACCGAAGCACCACTACTAAAAAACTATAAGGTACAGCCCAATGGGGTTGTTCGCAAAGGTGACGTAGGACTACGCAGCAATGTGCAATCTGAATCGTATGATTGTTTAAGGAGTGGTCGAAATTGGTTTCTTTCTAAATCTAACTCCCATACACTAAACGTAACGTTCCCACTACAACCTTAATTATTTGATCCTGTCTTGGTATCTACATTCATACATCTTGCTTTCACTGGAAATAATATGTTTGACATGGAATATCAAGATACTCTATATCACGTAATATACCTTGTACTGCGAATGAGTTATTGGTCATTTGGGAAACTATTACCCTGGTTTCGTTCACCATCAAATGCATACCGTTTCTACTAGGCCTATGTGTGTACAACATTGCCAAAATTGCAAATGTCGAAAACATTACGGCTTCGGCACACGAAAGATATTATTCGCAATCAAACACCCCAAAACCAAGCCCCCAGCACTCCCAAAGACATGTCAATCCAGTTTTTTTATGGCCCTGAAAAGGGCCATTTTGGGTTCAAGGAAACAGTTACTGCCACCACCTCACTTGGCCACGGCTTCGGTCCGCTCGAAAACCTAGTGTTTGGCCAGGTCTCTCGGCTGCATGATCGAACGGCGGTATGACGTCGGGGTCATCCGCAAATTGATTTGAGTCAGTCGGGAAACTATTCTTTCAATCCACTCGGAAATGTCATTGACGAAGCTGTTCATAATGCTTGCCGCTTTGAAGGAAACGAAAGAATCGGGTTAAAATGCTTCAGCACCCGGTAGATGTGGTGCTATTCGTTTTCTTCTTCCGAACCTTGCTTCTGGAACTGTTTGCCTTCCGAAATGGTGGAGCGAGAATGCACAATAAGAGCACATCCTGATATTATCGACCACCTGGAGATCTTTATCCATATTGCGTTGTAGATGATTGTGGTCTGTTTGGGAATTCAAAGTCTATTATTGTCGATAGACTTCGATAGGTCGAAATAGTGCTAATTGAACGATAGACCAGCATTGGGAAGTAAATATCGAAGAAAATTCCATTGTTAACTCTTTAGATAACATATGGTGGCCCTGAAAAGGACCGTTTGGTTTTTATAATGATACGGCCCCAGTTGTATTTTCTACAATGGTTAATGGTAGCATATAACTATGGAACCACAAACTTGCAGCCATATGCTGCGGCGACATTTCACAAAATTATTTGATTCCTATCCTATCGTACTGCACGCTGAACCAGGGATGCCAGATATTTTTTTCAAATGTCTTTGATAAAAATTTGAAATGTCTGGGAATGCCTATACAAGCCTGTAATTTTTTTTTTTGAAAATTTTACTTCTTGCAATGAACAGACGTAATAAGAGAGCGAGTTATGTCATTATCGCTATTTGTGTGATTATGTAAACATGTCTGCATCTAATTCTTGGACCCTTGCGCTGAACTGGCCGGCTTGACGTGCCGCAAGGGCTCATTAGGGATTCCAGGACCCGAAGCTAAGAGTCAGTTCCATTGTGGTTATATCACATCAATTATTTTTGCCACTATAGCAGCAGCACATCGATATTGTAGATATACTATTGTTTGTAATTTCAGGTCATCCAAGGAACTCCTTAGTATTTTAAAATAATTTAAAATATATTTTGTTATTTCGGTGGTTATGATAATTTATCTAAGGTTAGTAGTGCAGCTAGTCCAGCGAGCCAGTCCACAATTGCAGCAGGATCACAATCTGTAGATATGTGAATACAATTAAAATTGGTATTATTATTTTATACTATAACATCCCTTCGCTATTTTATCTATATTCTATGCCATTTTCACTGATAAAAAAAATGTAGGAAGCATTATGTACGACAAATTCTACTCAAAATAGCATTTCCCTTATTCACCAAAACTATATAATGTATAATCATTGCTCTCCTGTTTCCCATTATGGTTTTACTTAATCTACGTTTTTGGCATGCTTATATAAAATTTATTTCTCCTAATTTTTTGCTGTTTTCAGCTTTTCCAAGACTATTAGGATAATAAAACATATCTAATCTTTTTTTTCAGTTACAAACCAGTGGATAACAGATATATATTATACTTACGCTTATTATGTTATTTGACTATAACTGTGAAAACAAATTCTTAATAGATATTAATTTACGCTAAGTTACGGATATATATTCTACTATATTTTATTGGCTTGCTCGTATTTTGATTTTACATTATAACGTCAATTTTTTATTCTATGTTATGATATTAAATTATATGAAATTATTGCATTTAAATTCATTTGATACAAATTGCTATAGTACCTGTGAGACTCACTACAAAAAGTTTTTGTGATTCAAGGGAACGGAACAGCACTTCGAAATTTTTGGTTTACTATTATTTACTTCATATGCTATATAATTTCAGATCATCCATGGATATTCCAAGTATTGTAAAATATGTTTGAATCAATTTTTTTTCGCATAGCTACTATATTGTCTTAACTTTCTGGTATACAGATGGAATTGTTACTATCATTCTTACAATCACTTACTATATTATGTATCATTATAATATTCATTCACTATATTTTTTATCATTATAATCTTTATTCACTATATATTATATATTACTACATGACATTTAATATATATTGGGAAGGGAGGGAGCATCAGGGTATCATTCAAGCTGGAATTGGACAATGGAGTGGTATGACAACCGGCGTCTAGGAGGGAATAAACAGTATCATTTTCTTATCCTACCGATTTGATTGTGATGCTGTGAATTCTACTCCAACAGTTTCAGTGAGAGTGACGCGCCCTTCTTAACAAGCCATCCCGTAGAAAGCTTAATGAGTATTGCAAATTTGGTTATTCGATTTGTTGGATCGTATCGTTGGAAGGAGAATCTTATGTTCCCGCGGGTTTCACGTAAGTGTCTCTGCTTACGGGTCCGCCCCTCCGTTTTTGGCCCTTCATACAGCGTTACTGTGAATGCAACCCGGTAACTCAATTTGATCTTGCTATTAAGTGGAGCTGCATACATGACAAGGTCGTAGAAGGGATGATGGCTACCTTACATACATACACATACATGTCTGCATCTAATTCTTGGATTGATGGATTGAGGAAGATTGCATAGCACTATTGTTTCATATTTTTAAAGTGACACTGAAGCTTGAAGCATTCGCATAGATGACACAATTTTCTATATTTTTTCCCTTGTAACGCTCTTTCCAGTTTTGTATTTTAAAATACAAATGTAGTTTTCATTTAATAAATACAACAGATATTTTTTTTGATTCAACAATTACTATTGATGGTGTGTACCATATTTTAATATGGTGTCATCATCACTCATGATCATCAATATCATTATAGATATATGCATGATTTTTGTATAGACTGCTTCTTCGGTTAGTCAGTGATTATCTCTTAAATTTCAGCGAAACTCTCTCCTAATCTCCTGCTAGGCGCTTTGCTTTATTCTGGGAAGTTTCCTCCTGAAATGCAGGCAAATTCTTCATAAACTTCTTGGTAGTCACTCCTCATTTTCTTCGAAATTCACATTTAAGAACCCAACCTTTACTTCCAGAAACATTTGGTAATTTTTTTCCTGAACATAGTTACTTTCAAAACATCTGATAAGTCTTATCCTGAACTACGAGGAAAGTTGCTGCAAAACTTTGAGAAAGTATTCTACAGAATTTCTTGGAAAATCTTTTTAAGTTGTTAGAAGTTTCTTCCTGAACTTCTGAGAAGTTCTTTTCTGAACTGCCGAAATAATCCCTTCTGAACCTCAGGGGAGTATTCTCCTGAACTTTGGAGAAGCTTGTTCCTATATTCCTATATTTCTGATAGATTCCTGCTTGAACTACTAAAAAGATCTGGATTCTGGAAAGTTTCTTCCTGATTTTATCAAAATAATCTTCCATAACTTCTAGGATTTCGTGAACTTCGAGAAGTTCTCATTAAAAAATGCTGGAATGTTCGATTAGGAACTTTAGGGAAGCTCTCTAGCACTTTTGGGTAATTCCAACTAAACTTTTGGTCTCTTCGCAACTTCTGCGAAGTCCCTTGTGAACTTCTGAGGAGCTCTTTACTGATATTTTTGAAAAATTCTATGTTGGCCCTAGTGCCCTCTATGGTACGTTTCTTTCTGAAATTCGGGGAAGTTTTTTCCATACTTCTGATTGGTCCAATTCGGAACTGCGAGGAAAGTTTCTTTCTAAAAATTTTAGGAAAATTCCCTTGAATTTGTTCTTGGAGTTTCTACCCGCACAGTTCGAAAAAGTAGCGTACATTTACATTATTTTCCATGCACATATTTGGAGCGTGAGAAATAATGTACCATCACATTGCAATTTAAATTTACATTGACGTTTTGATTGGCTCCAAGTAAAACTAAGATAGAGAAATGTAGGTTTAAAATAGGATGTAATTTTATTGACGAGATTTAACAATACCCTCAACTAATAGAATGCCCAATTTCTCGCGTATTGATTCATGAAATGATTTTTGTATTAGCGTGCTGTGTACATTTAATTACATTTTCATTTATTTATATTGAATTAAAAGAAAGAAAGAAATACATGTCATCGATTAAAATATGGCCATTTTGCAATAGCGGCATATTTGCATATATTATCTGTAGGATTATAACTATAGTTGGATGAACCTGATTGTGCCATTTCATACGAAGAGACCGCAGAAATGTATTATTCACGACGCGTAGCTTCTGGCCGATTCTAGTTGCGCAATAGGCAACGTAACAATTCTTCCGTGTATGATACCCAAGCTTAGAATCCACCTTTAAAATGACGTATGCTGCAATAGGGAAGGCGATTTCTTCACTACGATCCTATGAACGAACACTGCGGAAAAAGACATTCATGTTTCGCCTCTTATTGTTGCATTCTATGCTTTTTGAAAGCAACGAACGATCTGAACCGGGTTGCACGGTCTGATCGGACAGTCGAAAACATTCGAATTTCAATTAATTGTTACGTAATGCAGATATAATCGCACATAATCGTACTGCAGATCATATCTCCCACATTTTATTTAATGTCACATCGCTGAATCATTTCAAAACGTACGCACGAACAAAAACGAAATAATACGCGGCTGGATGCATAGAAGCCATCTTGTTTTTTTTTCAGAACTGAATGACAGCAGCTGTGATTAACTATTTACATTGAGTACATGTAAAGATTAAGGAATGTTCATCAAGTTTTAATGGTAAACATCAGTGTTCTGCGTTGAAAATGTAAATATACCGAATGGCAATGGAATATTTCAGTTCATGTGATGCTCCATTTATGTGCATGATATTCGACACAACATTATTTAGACAATCTTTTAAATGAGTTTATTTTACATTATGTTGCTGTTTACGTTTCATGGGATATTCAAATTTTTTTGCTGTGATGGACTTCTGCGAAATCTTCTTCTGAACATTTAGGAAGTTTTCTCAAGATTTTTGGGAAAGTTTGTTCCGGAGCTATTGGGCAATTTGTGCTCAAATTAGAAGGAAGTACCCCCAATGCTCATGGAAAGTTTCATTCTTTTCTCTCTAAATAATTTTAAGAAATCCGTATTCTGAAAAGCAGAATGTTCTCCTCTGAGCTTTGGAAAAGCTGCCAAGCACTTCTAGGAAGTTCCAACTAACCTTTCGAGAAGTTTCTTCCGGAACTTCTGGGAAGTTATTTCCTGAACTTGTGAAAAGTTCTTTCCTCAACTTCTATGACGCGTCATCATGAGGTTTTTTTCCCTGATTTTTTGAGAAATTATAAGTAGTGCCCTTCTTGGCTAGATCCCGTGGGGAAGTTTTTTTTTCTGAACTTCTGGGAAGTACAGTCTTGATTTCTGGGAAGAACTCCAAAACCTTTGAAAAATTCCAAACTTCAGAGAAGTCCTCTCTCATACACTTCTTCCTGAAGCTCTAATAAGTCCTCTCCTGATTCTCGGGGAAGTTCTGTCTTGAAATTCTGGTAACTATGATCTTTAACTTCGGTAATTAATTTTTGAAGGTTCTTCTTGCATGAACTGTTTGCTCCCAATGAACCTTGATTTTCGTTGTGACTTAATAGCAAAGGACCAATATTACCAACGCTTTGACAGAAATTTTTCGCATGGGTTTGAACACGTGTAGGATTGAACACTACCATGAGTAGGGACTCCATGTTACCCTCGGAAAGGGCCTAAACGATACATATCTCCGGGCTCGTTGTGTCTCCAAGTGACCCACCGCTTTCGTTTCTTCAAGGATTTCTACTTTAAATGATACCTATTATATTTTAAAATATTTCAACAAAGCTTTTTACCGTATCTACTATACTGTTCAGATCCTCGTACGTTTTAAATCCGAACTTCAGAGAATACCTTTATTTGAAATTTTTAAAATATCTCAAATGTCTGTAAAAGTCTGCAACATAAATAAAATGTCTGCTAAATGTCTGCAACGTTAAAAAAGTCTGCAATAAAAATGAAAAGTCTGCAAGTTTACAGACATGTCTGTGAATATGGCATCCCTGCGCTGAACAAAGTGTTTCAGTTGACTGAATGTAAGTGTAAGAAGCATTGTATTTTTCTAGTTTTATTGCAAATAAAAATAGAAAACGACACTACTTGCTAAAAGGTTATCATTACGACTAAATACATAAATAAAAAGACAGTAATTGCGATCTATTATGTTTGTGCCAATGCTCATTATTCAATATCACAACTAAAAACAAATCACGAAAAAGTATATTTCATATCCATTTCGTAAATAACAAACATTTTGAAAAATGAGTATTTCATACTCATTTCCCAAATAACAAACGTTTTGCAAAATGGGTAAAACATACCCGATTGCCGGACGTACATGCTCTTTGCCCATTAATGGGTAAAATAGATTTACCCATTAAAGAAGTTAACCCACTTAAGTTCGGAATAGGTGATATTTTACTCATTAATGGGTACTGGCCGGTTAAGAGCGGAGAAGTCAGTCCTCATCACACTTTTGTTAGTTTTGCTACTCACCACCGGAGGTTAAACGCGCGCATTGCTTCTATATAAAGCGCCTTTAGTCATACAACCAGTAATGTATTTTTGCCACTACGTCTTTCCAGCTCCTACACCCGTTGGTAGCATATGGCACAGTTCAGTTTACCCATAATCTCAAAAAGTGCAGCTACCCATGTGTGGGTAAAGTTGATTTTAATCATGATTGGGTAAATTTATATGGGAAAAATACTCAAATATGGGTTATATACTTTTCGCGATTATGGGTATTCTTCACCCATATATGGATAAACTGAACTACAGTAAGGTTGCCATAAGCTCAAATGTGACCCAAATATCCTCGCATTTAGTATCGTAATCACGTAACTACAGTGATCGATTTATGTTCACGAATTTCCTTTCCCGCTAAGAATGGCTGGAAGAATACTTTGCGAAGCTTTTATTGTTTATCCTGAATGACACAATCATCCCTTACCATACTGCATTGTAAAATGTGCAATCAATCAATTACATTCAAATGATACTGAGTCCGGAAAGTGTAACTGTTTATTAGGCTAAATTAATACGCGTTCAGTTGGCCAACACCCTCCTGGTTTGTGTAACAGTCTGCAGAATGTTCTCTAAATTGTATGTCAACAGTCATTTTTGTGTGTCCCGTTCGACAAGGATTTTCCGTAGAAACCGAAATAGATGGGTCTATTCTGCAAGTTGCTCTTCCTTGACCAGTCGACAATTCAGCGCCAAAATTAGATTAGGGCGAATCTGCTTTTGTAAACAATGGCTTTCGAAGTAATTTTCTCTTGAACAAAACGTTACAAATACAAATTAAGCACTCATTGAGGAAGCGACAGCTTTATCTCTAACCGCTGATATATTCAATTTGAAGGAATTGTATTCAACTTCCGATAAATTAGCAAACAAAGTGTTTGTTTACAAAAGCAGATTCATCTAATCAAATGTTGGCGCTGAATTGTCGAATCGTTTTGACTCATTCGACTAGTATTAGACCAATCGGGCGGAATGCTTCTCTATCGAAAGATGTTTTTTTTTTTTAGTTCATGTTTGAACACTTAAACAACTATTCTAGAATGGACAGTCGAATTTTTATGAAATCTGTTTCCATACGAACTATCCACTTTTTCAATAGTTTATTTGAATGTTAGATAGATGTATATAAAAAGTAGCTTGTATCGATATAAACTAAGCAATGATTTGAAAGAAAAAGTAAACGATACACCATGTAGCCTAGTTTTACTAATCCTAGCAAATGGTGCTGAACCAATGAAGATAATGATCGAAAGCGTATCAACACTAGAAGAGATCCGGGCATCCTTCATCTAGTAAACGCGATCTTGATAGCTGTTGTCCTGTGGGCGCTGTTGCATTGAATTGACCATCTGCTGCTGGTACTGCCGTATCTGATTTGTCCTCCTCGGAGGCGTCAGATACTCAAACATGCTCTGCGTATGCTGAGACAACATCTTGCTTAGGTCGCTTGGCATTGGATCAGTCCAGAAGAAGTCATGGTTCAGAGCGGAATCAGCATCGATCCGTTCCTTCGGATCTAGAATAAGTAACTTATCCAGCAGATCGACTCCATTGGGATCCCTTACGTACGGCCGAAGACGTTCACGTACCTTCCGCCTTTGTCCCACCGGATGTTCCATTTTCTGATAGAGCTCTAAGCTTTCAACTCCCGGCCATACCTCCGGTGTAAAAGCTCCACACAGCTGTGAAATAAAGATTAGCTGCTGTTGTTCCGTTGAGCCCTGCATGATAGGCGAACGGGTCCACATTTCCGCCATGATACAACCAGCACCCCACATATCCACCGGAGGACCATAATTACGATCGCCCAACAGCAATTCTGGAGGACGATACCACAGGGTTACCACACGGTTTGTATACCGATTGGCTTGTCCATTCTTTGTAATGCTGAAAGCTCGAGCCAGTCCGAAATCGGCTAATTTGAGAACGCCATTCTTTGTTATCAGCACATTGGCAGCCTTCATATCACGATGAAGTATTTTATTACTATGTATGTAGTAGAGACCATTCAGCAGCTGCTGCATAACCTTCTTGATCTCTCCAAGGCTAAATTTGACATTTCATATTCGACAGCAGCCCAGCGAGATCGTGCTCGCAGAAATCGAATACCAGATAAAACGTTGACCGATATCGATTGTGCGCCGCTGCCTTCGTACGGCAGATTTCGATCAGATTAACAACGTTCTCGTGCTTCAAAAGTTGCAGGATTCGGATCTCCCGCAGGGCCGTAATCGGAAAACCTTCCTTCTCGTTATCCATCAGAACTTTCTTCATGGCGACAAACTTTTTGTTGGACTTTTTCTCGCGAGCTTTGAACACCTCGCTGGAACAGAGTAAAACTTAGATAGTTTTAATCAACAATAAATCCGGATGCTGACTCACCCGAAGGTTCCCTGACCGATTTTTGCCACCTTCTCGTATTTGCTCGATTCGTCGCAATAGGGAAAGTCGTAATCTTCGATGTACTGTTGCTTCTCCGCCATGGTGAGCACCGTACTCGAGGTGGACATCTGCATCCCGGAAGAGTGCCCCTCGCGTCCGGACGAGCTCATGGTGGCGGTGAATAGTACAGTAGCGACGAAAATGAATTCAGATCTGTGAACAAACAATCACAGGGAACACAAGAAACTACAGAAAATGCTTCGCATTCGATCGTGAAAACACTCTTTCGTTTACTTTTCGATGAGTGACATTTATGCGCACTATCTGTATACCTACAGGTACATACACGGAGATTTTAGATTACACATTTTATGTATAAAAATCACTCACCTTCGGCAGCTATATGAAGCTGTCAAAAAGATGGGTGATTTCTAAACATACAATGTGAGTAAAAAGTACCCACCTTGTAACCGCTTCATGTAGTTCCAGAGGTGGGTGTTTTTAATTCTTTTATGGGTGAAAATTAACTTCGTCAAAATTTGAAAACGTCCAGGGTTTATCAGAAGGACAAGTACAATTTTTTTATACCATTCCGCTTTGCTCTAGTGTTAAATATTATTTCCATCTCTGAGGGAAGGAAGAAAAAGGGCCTAGAAAGTTTCCGTAAGCAAGAAAGGTTAGTGATTTCATAAATTAGAAATACATCTCTTTTGAATTTATAAAATTCTGCAGTGCTCTGTTGACGGATGCCTGGAATTCGTACTCGGTTCCTTAGTAAAAATAAAAAGGCATATGAAAGAATGGCACAAGCTGATCACAAGCGCTAAGAGTATGCTTCCGATAAGATGTTCCTGCGGCTGCATTCAATGGACTTTCAAGCATTTCCAGCATTATATAATTGCGAATCATCCCAAGTTTCTAGCTACTCCATTGACGACGCAATGCAACAATTTTGCCCAACTGTGTATAAAGTTTTAATTAAAGTTCATCGATGTAATAGTACTGAAATAAAATATCATTAAATTCATTGTGCTAATTTCTTTCTTAATTTCTTAAGATTTTTCTTGAACAAATTTTGAAAATAGTATTTAATCGGCTTTGATTAGATGGGTACTTCTAACCCATCCAAAAAAATCTGGCTTTGACAAGATGGGTGAAAAGTAAACATCCATTTTGACGTACAGACCTTGTTCCCACTTATGGGTAAAACGCTTTTACCACACTTGTGCGATGTGAGATCACTTATTTCCAAGGTGGGTGAAAAAACACCCATTTGTGGGTACTTTGATTCCTCCGTGTACTAACTTCACGCCTAATACAGTTGCATCCACAGTATAGAATTGGGCGATCTAAAGTATCAGAGACAAATGATTGGTCGATGAGGCACGTATGACCATTTTTTTCTGGGTAATTCTGGGGTATACGCTAAGATGAGAAAACCTAAAATTAGGTATTTATTTTACCTAAAATTAGGTATTGTTGACAATACCCAAAATATCGGTAAAATTAAACGATAATAAACAGTAATTTTTACTGACAATTCGGTAATGTTCACTTTCAAATATTATACGTTATTATTTACCTAATATTGAATAAATTTTACTTCACTGAAGCAAAGCGGCCGCTATATTTTCCGGAGTGAAGAAGTAATTAATTTTCTTATTAATCACTCCATTTATAGTAATCTCATTTCCAAATCTTTGAAGCAATAACTTTTGCATTCTTTTTTTTATTCTAGCACCGACGGATCCTTGTGGGCCAACAAGAATTTGGTGCAGAACGGTGCAATTTGGCATCAACATTGGGTCGATGCAGAAAAAATATCTCTGTAGTGGAGGAATCTTGGTACGTAATGCAAAAGTGAGGTTAAACGTCGTCGATGGCGCTTTTGCATAATTATTTTTTGAGCTTTTTAAGCAAAGTAATTGGAGATTAAAAGGGCAGAAAATTGTCGATAATGACTAAACTGACCAATTCCATACAGTTTAAAAATAGCCAGAAAGTTATTATCAATTTCAGTTCTAGATACTTCGATGTTTAACCTCACTTAAGCTTTACTTGGATTCATCCGTACTCTCTATTGCTACTTTTTCTTAATACAAAATAAAATCTGTCATGCATATGAACATTTGTTTCTCCTTGAGTGCAAAATTGGTTAAACTAATCCGAATAGATACATTTTTAGATTGCATGTCTTTTTTGAAGCATTCTGTAAAATAAAACTACGAAAAAATACCCAATTTTGAGTAGAAAATAACGATAAACAATCAGTAATATTTAACGTTTATCTTCCTTTAATACTATTACCCAATATTAGGTAATCTGTGTTTACGCATAATTTAGGTATGTGCACTTTTGAGCGATTATCGGTACTTTTTAACGATCTTTAGGTATTCTGATCTTAGCGTGTAGTCATTTTTTGACTACACGCTAAAGGCCCAAACGTAATGTGGACGGAAACGGAACGGAAACGGCAAGTTTGACAGTTGTCGTAAATGACGTCAATATGTCTAATTAGAATCTACTTGAATCTAAACAGTTCTCTATCCGACAAGCAGGTTTAGTCAGATTGGGCTATTCCGCTGCCGTCGCCGTTCCGCTTCCGCTATCATTGCGTTTGAGCCATAAGACAAGAAAACGGAAAATTCGGTAAAAAATACCGAAAATCGCACAAAGTGCACTCTGTATGAGTATCGGTAAACGTAGTTACCGATATTTCGGTATTGCTGGAAAACCGGGAAAAACATTAATAATTACTTATTTTTGTAACGGTATTTTTACCGAAACTGCTAGCAGCTCAATGAGAGAATTTTTAACCAAATTTAGGTAAAATATAACGATAAAATCTGTAAATCCACTTTACTGAAACATTAAGTAAAATCAAACGTTTTGTTTCGGTAAATTATACCGATACTTTATGTTTTGCTACCAAAACCTAATTTTCGGTAAAATGAAAACCGTATTTTCGGTAATCTTATCTTAGCGTGTAGGGGTGTCTCACTGATATCGAGCGCAGCAAATTTGTATCTGATTGCAGTCACTTCAAAGTGAACAATCTCGATTTCCTCGATTTGCTATTTTCAGCCGATCTAGTAGCACGGTCAATTTCACTGTTTTTGTTTATCTTAAAATTCCACCGGTCTGCAAAAATATCATTTAATTGAGAATAACTTTCCCCGAAGGTTCTTCTCGTTGAGGGATCGGCCCACGCGCGTACAGCAGCAGGTGCAGTGCGATACGATCTTTCCATAATCACCAGCAGGACTCGTGGTACCACAGCCACTTTGATGGCATACCGCCGCGTTGCTGGGCTTTTACGAGGCGACTGCAGACGCCATTGCCAAGGTAGTTGACGACTTTAGCAAGCAACTCTTTTCGTGGACACAGCATAAAAGTTCAACTAGCACTTCCATTAACAAAGCGAGTGCAGCACGGGTTGTACTACAGTATTTTGGAACGGATATAATTTTAACGCCGAATTTTGGTGAGACGTGAAGAACCAATGGATTCACACTACGAGCGGAATTGAAAAGAAAAGAAGCGTATAGAAAGATTCCAATTTGAGAAGAGGCGTTTATTTTATTTTAATATCTTAAACCGCAAAGCTATCACTATCTTTTTTGCTCTACTTCGTGTACATGTTGATAGAAACTACCATCTCGTGATTTGTACTACAAAATTCATAAGTACTTGTCTACGGCGTCAACATAATTATAAACTAAACTTAACCTTGAGTGCCTGAGAATGAGAGTTGAATAGTACTCAGTTAAAAAATTTGACCTTGAGCTGCCATCTGACGTTGCTGAACGTCGAGTCGTTGCTTGGAACACGACTGCTACCGTACAGTAAATGTGCAAACGAATTGACCGTTGAAGTTCGAGTGGCAAGCTTTGTCGGCATCCTCTATTTGATTGGATTCATGTGAGAACTGCCCCTTGTTTTTCGACTACATTCTATGCATTTCAATGAACATCCACCATACGTCAAAAAATGCCTACTTGTTAATCCCAAAAAATGAATACTTTTAAGTTCTTTTTTTTATTTCAGTGTGATAAAAGAAATGCACTGCAGAAACTCAGGCTACCGTCACATTAAAGCGATATCTATTCGCGTTTCCAAGCAATCCCGACTGGCTTTGCCGGGAAAACAGTGAAAATAATAAAAAAAAGATTTTAACTGCAAGGACAAAGCCTGAATCTAGGAAATTTTGCCCTTTGCGTCGAAAAATTTGACTGTAATTTTAGCGCCATCCTTTGTGCCATTTCGGTTGTTTGTTAAATCTTTGGTAGGGTCTCAGCGTACACACACCACTTATTTATGATTCAAATAATAGTATGCCGAAAACGAGAATCAGATTCAACTAATCACCAAAGTGGTGCTGAAATTACGGTACAATTTTCGGTGCAAAGGTCAATATCACGGACAGGCTTCGAGGGGCTACTTAGATCATTTTGATTGATGTTTATTTATTGAACTATGGATTCTCCTGCAAATCATCAATCCTAGCATGAATAATCATGTTCCGACCTTATGGTGTATTTTATTTGCATGTGCGGGGTTTTGCGATAAATCGATACAGAATCGATACAAAAAAAGGAGATCCAAAGTTTTGAGATTTTGGCGCTGAGTTTCTTATTCATCTTTATTTCTTAAAGTGACTAACACACAATCACATTTTAAAAATGCATAGTTTCTAATCTCTTTAACATGCTGCCAAATGCCTAAAATTTATTCACTTTTTGACATTATAACCATTTAGGCATTTTAAAACCTTTGTAGGCATTTATACTCTAATTCCAGTCTTTAAACAAAAGTGCCTACTTTGAAGTCATAGTGCATACTTTAGATTTATAAATGAGGGAATAAAAGTACATCGCTTCATTTTACTCAATTTTGGTACAATTGTATGCTATCTCTTTTCTCTCACGGGAATGTTACTCAATTTTCGTAAAAAAGTGGATCTACTCAAAAAATTGAGTTGATCACTTTTTACAGAGATGATAACTATTTCCGTGAGAAAAGATATCGCTATTGTACTCAAAATTTAGTATAAAATGAAGCTAATATAATTTCACCCACCTTGAAGATCAATGCGCACAAAAAAAGCCGCAGTAGAATCTACCATTTCGAGGGTTAAATTAAGCGCAATCACCAATAATTTTCAGCTGACTTTAAATGCGTTTGATTTTACCGTGCCTGCGATTAGATCAACCATGGTGCGGTTGATATGAATATGGGGTCTGTCAAATATACCACACATTTTGAAGATTTTACCATAAACGTAGTTAGTTTGACTGAAACTTCATGGTAGTTTTAAAGATAGGCATAGTCAGGTAAAATGGTAGTTTCTACTACAAGATACTTTTCTGTGTGGACTAACCCACAAGGTGGGTTAAAGGGTTTTATCCATAATTGGGAACAAGGTACGTCAAGTACGTCAAAATGGATGTTTACTTTTCACCCATCTTCTCGAAACCAGAATTTTGTTGGATGGGTTAAAAGTACCCATAAAATCATAGTCGATTAAATACTACATACTACTTATTGTTAAGGAACATCTTAAAAAATTTAGAGAGAAATTACTCTGAGAAAAATTCTATCGTTATTAAATCATGGTCAGGATGACGATCGCACATAATGATTACAAGAACCATGAAAATGGTCAAATTCACCTCGTTCATGGCATTCTTGACTATGATCGTGGTAACAAGGACTATTCCGACATTAAGGCAAATGTTGGATCAACTATTTTAATGTATGGTCGTTTTACACATGATCATAGTCGGTTCTAAATCACTATACCACAGAGAACAGACATTGATGTCCATATACCTCTTCTTGAAAAACGTGTGTAAAAGTTAATATGGGCAGCCGGTATAAAAGCAAGTGCAAAGAAAAACAAACAAAACTTTTCAGGTTATGTGCTAGGCTTTTTATTGATAAACATTTACATGACAAGTTATCACACAACTGCAGCGCCGCCTACCAGGAGCATAACGACATACATTTGAAATGTCAGTTAATAGTTTTACACAAGTAGCAGACCGAAAGATGAGAACGTCTGTTCTCTGTATGACTACTACTGCAATGATCAATGCTTGGCCCTACACAATGATAAATAGTGGCAATCAAAATTTCTCTCTGTGCATGACCACAGGCAAACGATTGGCCGATGAGGCACATATGACCGATTGAAACTAGTGATCCTCATAGCTGCACGCTAAGATCAGATTACCGAAAATACGGTTTCAATTTTACCGAAAATTAGGTTTTGGTAGCAAAACCTAAAGTATCGGTATGTAATTTGCAAAACAAAACGTTTGATTTTACTTAGTTCTTCAGTAAAGTGGATTTACAGATTTTATCGTTATATTTTACCTAAATTTGGTTAAAAATGCTCTCGTTGAGTTGCTAGCATTTTCGGTAAAAATTACCGTACACAAATAAGTAAATATTAATGTTTTCAGTCCTACTGCGATACCGAGAATTTCGGTAATCCATGTTTATCGATAATTTCAGTATATGCACTTTGTACGATTTTCGGTATTTTATGCCGAATTTTTGGTTTCCTGTCTTAGCGTGTGAGGATCACTAATTGGAAACTATAGACACTCAAGTAATAGACCAGACAGCAGTGCTCGCCATGTTGTATCCGAATGAAGATGTCCCATGCGATTTGACAGTTGTTTTGGATACATCCAGCGTGTGCCAGAACTCACGTTGTCCGGCCTGATCCGCGAGGTGTCTGTAGAGAAACTATAGAGGAGTCCAGCTTAAAAAAGAAGGAGACACCGAGTGGTGATAAATCTGACAGCTCCCATGTTAAGGTATACACGCTCGTTCAGATCTACTCTAAATAGAGTAACTTTCACTCAGTTTCGTATTTCCATGCTAAATGTCAAAAACTGAGTAACTTGATATAGAAACTGAGTAAATGCTACTCTGATTGTAAAGAGCACTGTACTTATAAAAGTAAGAGTAATTACAATGAACCTGCCAAAAGCGAAAAACGTTGGTTCAGTCGATCAAAAGTTTCCAAGATGGGATGGCTGCATGTTGTAATCTCAAGAATAATTTTGACGCGTTGAAGTGCTGCCCGGAGTCGATGCGTTACCCAACAAACATCAATGCTGAATAGGCAGCTTGTTCGCATTAATTATGGCATCACGCAAAATCTGGCCGAAAATTAACCCCCCCCTCCCCGTAATGTTCACAAAATTGTCACAATTTTTGTAGCCCCCCCAGGCAATTATGTCACGCTTTTGTTAACCCCCCCCTCCCCACTCAAAACTTTTTATTCAAATAGCCAATATTAGTCACAAGAAATCGTTTTTATTTTATTTTCATACAGAAACAAAATTCAACTTTCCTCATATTATATCAGATTGCATTCTCCAAACCAATAATACCCATTCAAAAATAGATTCAATCCTCAGTCCAAGGGTTTTTGCAGATGTTGGTCAGCGGTGATTGGCCGGGAAGATATCTGCGTCCGCTGGCAAGCACTCGTAATGGTTTCTGCCACATCGGTCAGATCAAGTTCTTCGTCATCTATCCATTCGCAATCGCCAGTCGTCTTTGTTGGTTTACAACCATACATTCCCTGTTTACGTTTTGCCACAACTTTAAACGGACGCAATTTTCTCTGAAATTGAACGGATGTATGCTTGTGCATATCTTTATATTTTGCTCGCGAAGCATGACTAAAGATGCAAAGTATGAGCCACAGCTGGAA